>JABFFF010000205.1:0-196238 GCA_013623665.1 Fusarium sublunatum
CTCCAAACCCCTCCTCCACCTCTGCCACCCCTCCCTCACCGATTGCAAAAACCCCCCACCAAAACTCCTAACGTTAGGAGCTGATTTGATTTGGGTTGGTTTGGCTTGGTTGTGATGAGCAACAACAACCTGTTGCTGGGCACTGTTGAGGCATATTCCAACCACTGGCTGCACTGCATTGCTCTGCACTGCTCAGTTCTGGCCGTTTGAGCGCCGACCGTTCCATCTAATCGGTGCTAAGGCGGCAGAACCTTCCACTCGCAGTCATACCTCCCTCCTAGCTGCTATATAATTTCTTCCTCTTCTCCCACCCTCCTCTTCCTCTATTCTCTCTCCTCTATTCTCTCTTGACCTTTTCATCTTCGCCACCTAGAAAGGCAACTCTACTAACACACTTACCCATTCAGAAACCATCACATCACTAGTCAACATGGCTGTCAAGAAGGTCTTCGCCCGCTCCGTCTACGACTCCCGTGGAAACCCCACCGTCGAGGTTGACGTCGTCACTGAGACTGGCCTCCACCGTGCCATCGTTCCCTCCGGTGCCTCTACCGGTTCGTCCCGACCCTCCTCGGCTACTCTTGTATGCGTTCGCTAAGTTTACGATAATATAGGCCAGCACGAGGCTTGCGAGCTCCGAGATGGCGATAAGTCCAAGTGGCTCGGTAAGGGTGTCACCAAGGCCGTCGAGAACGTCAACACCGTCATTGCCCCCGCTCTGATCGAGAAGAACCTCGATGTCAAGGACCAGTCCGCTGTCGACGCTTTCCTTAACGAGCTCGATGGTACCTCAAACAAGACCAAGCTCGGTGCCAACGCCATCCTTGGTGTCTCTCTGGCCGTCGCCAAGGCCGGTGCTGCTGAGAAGGTGAGCTTCGATAAATACCATTCCTGCTAATCCAACATGCCGCTAACCTCTTTCCACAGGGCGTTCCTCTGTACGCTCACGTCTCCGACCTTGCCGGAACCAAGAAGCCCTACGTCCTCCCCGTTCCCTTCATGAACGTCCTCAACGGTGGTTCCCACGCTGGTGGCCGCCTTGCTTTCCAGGAGTTCATGATTGTCCCCACGTATGTGCTTCAATACTCTCTCTTCAAGCTTGGATGTTGCTAACACACTCGCAGTGAGGCTCCCACTTTCAGCGAGGCCCTCCGCCAGGGTTCTGAGGTCTACCACGCCCTCAAGGGTCTGGCCAAGAAGCGATACGGCCAGTCCGCCGGCAACGTCGGTGACGAGGGTGGTGTCGCTCCCGATATCCAGACTGCCGAGGAGGCCCTTGAGCTCATCACCGATGCCATTGAGCAGGCTGGCTACACTGGCCAGATCAAGATCGCCATGGACGTTGCCTCCAGCGAGTTCTACAAGGAGAACGAGAAGAAGTACGACCTTGACTTCAAGAACCCCGACTCCGACCCTACCAAGTGGATCACCTACGAGCAGCTCGCCGACCTCTACTCTCAGCTCTCCAAGAAGTACCCCATCGTCTCCATCGAGGACCCCTTCGCTGAGGACGACTGGGAGGCTTGGAGCTACTTCTCCAAGACTCAGGACATCCAGGTTGTCGGTGACGACCTGACTGTCACCAACCCTCTCCGCATCAAGAAGGCCATTGAGCTCAAGTCTTGCAACGCTCTCCTTCTCAAGGTCAACCAGATTGGTACTCTGACCGAGTCCATCCAGGCTGCCAAGGACTCCTACGCCGACGGCTGGGGTGTCATGGTCTCTCACCGATCCGGTGAGACTGAAGATGTCACCATTGCTGACATCGCTGTCGGTCTCCGTGCTGGTGAGATCAAGACCGGTGCCCCTGCCCGATCTGAGCGTCTTGCCAAGCTCAACCAGATCCTCCGCATTGAGGAGGAGCTTGGTGACCAGGCCATCTACCCCGGTGCCAACTTCCGCAAGTCTGTCAACCTGTAAACAGTGGTAGATGGATGATTGGAACAAAAAAGCCTTGTGATGATAATGATGCCTTAGGGTTCTCAGCCAGGAGAGCGAGAGACCATATACCAGGACGGCAAATTGGAAGTAATAGAGGCAAAAAATAGTAAAAGCAAGCTCGTCGAGTTAATAAAACTTTGATTGAAGTTCAACATTGTGTATTGTCGTGTCTTCCGTGACTTTTACGGTATGATGTTGGTACCGAGTGGCAGGTTCAAAGTGAGAGCCGTCTAATTGTAATATTCACCGCTGCCCAATATAAATGCCAAACAATTGTGCTTCAACGTTAATCGTATGTCCTCTCAACAGTTTAAGAACGTGTATTTGATCATCATAGCCAATTAATGCGTGCCCCTTGTTGTGGCTCGTGTGCTTCGAGCCACGTGTGGCTGTTTCTACAGCAACAGACTATTTAGGTAGGGCGCATTAATATCAACAGTCTAGTACAACCATCCACTCAAGCCATTCATTTGCTCCTTGTCAACAACAAACGCCAATTCTGAGAGTGGTCCACACAAATCGAACACCTCTCTAGAGGAGATACTAACCAAAATGTCAGCTTCAGGAGACCTCATCGACTTCGACCTGATCGAAGGTCAGAAAGAAAATATTCAGTCCTTGCCTGGCGGCCGCTCAGCAAAGAAGCTCGCTGAGCTCTACTCGCCATCGCCGCTTCACAAGCTTTCAACACCGACTCCTTCGGACACGCGCAATGTTAACGACTGCATTCGCGCCGAGTTTGAGCAAGAGGTTGAGAACCTCGCCGAATCAGACGATCCTCTCGACGTCTTTGAGCGTTACGTACGATGGACACTAGACGCCTACCCCTCGGCGCAAGCGACACCACAATCACAGCTTCACACCCTTCTTGAGCGTGCGACAAAGGCCTTCATTGGCTCGACACAATACAAGAATGACCCTCGCTACCTCAAGCTCTGGGTTCACTACATCCACTTCTTCTCCGAGGCCCCACGCGAGACATATATGTTCCTCTCACGACATAGCATAGGAGAGTCCCTTGCTCTGTTCTACGAAGAGTATGCTGCATGGCTAGAAGGCGCAGGCCGATGGGCTCAGGCTGAAGAGGTGTACAAGCTGGGTATTGAGCGCGACGCCCGACCAGTACAGCGCCTCATTCGCAAGTTCAAGGAGTTCGAGGAGCGTGCTGCCAACCAGCCAGAGGCACTGAACGACCCCTCATCTCCAGCCTTGCCTACCATGCGACCAGCACTTGCTGCCAAGGTTGACCCCTTTGCCGCTGCTAGGGCAGCAGACCCTCAAGCAGCACGACCATCGAGCGGTGGGAAAGGCAAGCCTGCAAAGTCCAAGCTGGCAATCTTCTCAGATACCGACTCTACACCATCTGCGATGCCTTCCATGGGCGCTGGCTCAAAGGGTTGGGATACTATCGGCTCGCTTTCAGACCGGAAGAAGGAGAATGCTATAGAGGCCAAGCCCTGGGTGGGTGAGACGCTCGAAGCAGGTGGAAAGAAGAGTACTGCTCCAAAGATGTCGGTGTTTAGGGATCCGGTAAGCTTGTCTCCTCTCCCCTAACTTGCCCACATGTTGATGGTCATAGGACTAATGTATGGTCGTATTTGGTTTTGTTTCAATAGTCTCTTTCACAAATACAGAACATTGTCGTTGTTCCATCGCAACATCAAATTTCACTCCACCCTCAAACTGGGAAAAAAGAGCGTGTTTTTGTTGACCTTGCTGCCATCTACCCAACTCCTGAAGAGATTGGTACTGAGCTCAGCTTCGAGGAGATTATGGCTGCTAACCGAGGCTGGCTTGAACACTGCTGGGAGGAGGAGACTTTTGACGAGAACCTTGTCCCTGACCCTGCAGTGCCCCTTGAGGAGATTGAAGAGATCAGCAAGGGAGTTGGAGAGAAGCTAATGATCCATCAAGATCCTGTTGACAAGCTGGTGATCCATCAGGACCCTGTCGATAAGCTGGCGATTCACCAGGATCCTGTTGAGAAGTTGGTGATTCATCAGGACTCTACTACCACTACTACTAAATTGGCGATTCACCAGGACCCTGCCCAATATGATGAGAACGGCAGGGCTATTGAACAGCCTCGGGGAGCACGAGGCGGGAAAAAAAAGAAGATGATTGAGGTCAACGAGACTCAGATCAGTAAGTCGACTTACAAACAATCCCATGTAAAACTACCTAACCGTTAAACAGTCAAGGCAAAGCTTGATTCGCCGTCAAGGCCAAAGCTCAAGAAGAAGAATACTTCAGAGCCTACCATGACTCTCCATACCAAAGCTGCCACTGACGATATCTACGATATTTTCAACGCGCCTCTGAAGCCTGCTGGACAAGAGGAGGAAGAGAGCGCGGATGAAGATGATTATGAGAGTGATGACAACTACACGACTGATGTTGAGAGCACCGGTACCACGAGGCAGATAGAGCCTAGTGAAGCCGGTGACGATGAGAATGATGAGATGGCTGATGCGAAAAGTGTAAGTGAATGGTCTGACTTTTCGACACGGAAACACATCCCCAATATCAACGGAGAGGGAGAGGAGGACGAGGACGAGGCGGATGCGGATGCGGATGAAGGTGAACGCAACGACACCCAGATATCCGACCTGATCGATACGAGTGTACCAGGCACTGAACATGAACCATCTGAGGCTCTTGACAGTACGGATCAACAGTCTCGAACTGAGGAAGGGCGAGATCAAGATGAAGATGAAGACGAGGAACTTGGAACCCCTGTCTCTGAAGAGTTCCCTCCTCAGCCTCGCACAGTCTTCGTTCCCATCCCTCCTGAAGACTACGAGCCACCAACTCGGCCATATAGGGATCCGGCTGAAGTGGCCAACAACCGGTTGCCATTCATGACACCCATCACAGAGAGAACTGAAATGTCTCTAGACATGACAGTGGAGCGTCACGAGTACAAGACGCCTTGTAAAAGGGACAGTTCCCCAACAATCGACGAAGAAGATGAGGAGGAGAGCTCAGACTTGGAGCCCTTGAGCAGCCCGATTCGTGAGATCGTTAATGAAGCTCTCTCGGCATCCAAGATGCCAGCGCCTCTTGCTCCCAAGTCTACAGGGCCCTTAGGAAAGTCGATTCCTTCAAAGCCTCTCCCTCCCAAGGGACCTATCATCAAGGACACCCAATGCAACCCCGTGGATGAGTCTGTTCGCTCTGAGATTATTGCCAAGATGTTACCGCCGTTGAGCTCATACTCGGGTTTCTTCGACCATCGACAGGAGAAGTACGAAAGGGGCAGTGAGATCCGCAAATTTGCCAAGGCTATGGCCAAAGCAAACAAGTCTGGCGATAAGACAGGACCTATCACTGCCCCTGTGGTGATCGAGCTTCCTGGCACCGAGTCTACTTACACGATAAAGAAAGAACTCGGAGCTGGAGCATTTGCCCCTGTCTACCTCGTTGAGAACTCTGCTCCGGAGGCGGATGAGAACGATGAGAATGCAATTCCTACCATGGGCAAGGGTGCATTTGCAGTCAGCCATCGGAGTGAGCTGGAGGCTCTGAAGATGGAGACTCCGCCAACACCATGGGAGTTTCACATGATGCGTCTGGCTCATACTCGTCTGGGACCACAGCATCGTGCCTCGGCTTCATTGTCGTATGCGCATGAGATGCATCTATACCAAGATGAGGCGTTCCTGTTTCTGCCCTATCACCCTCACGGCACTCTGCTAGACGTCGTCAACTTCTTCCGAGCCGAGCCCTCTGCAGTTATGGACGAGCAGCTGGCTATGTTCTTCACTATTGAGCTCCTTCGCACCGTCGAAGCTCTGCACTCCAAGAGTCTTCTACACGGTGATCTCAAGGCCGACAACTGTCTGCTTCGTCTAAACGCGCTCTCAGATGACGAGTCCCTAGCGAGTCAATGGAAGGCTGATGGCAGCGGCGGATGGTCATCCCGTGGCGTGGTTTTCATCGACTTTGGCCGTGGCATCGATATGCGCGCTTTCGTGCCCGAGGTCGAGTTCATCGCCGACTGGAAGACGAGCTCCCAAGACTGCGCCGAGATGCGCGAAGGTCGGCCATGGACATGGCAGATCGACTACCACGGCCTTGCGGGCACGATACACACTCTGCTCTTCGGCAAGTACATCGAGACCGTTCGGTGTGACCAGGGCGGGCTGGGCAAGGGTGGTCGACGCTACAAGATCCGCGAGAGCCTCAAGCGATACTGGCAGACGGATATCTGGTCTGACTGCTTCGAGCTGCTGCTCAACCCTGGAGCCGTTGCGGCAGCTGGCGGTGAAGACAGCGGCAAGATGCCCGTTCTCAAGTCGATGAAGAGCGTGAGGGAGAGGATGGAGACGTGGCTAGAGGCCAACTGCGAGAGAGGCGTTGGACTCAAGAGTGTCATGGGTAAACTTGAGGCTGCCTTTAACAAAAACCGCAGGTGAAGACGGTTGATTGGTCGTATGTGGTAGTTTCATGGAATGGCGTTGGATAGGTACTCGAGGCGTTGTGCATTGTTTGGGTGGTGCATAGGCATGATGAGGAGTAATACCCTTGCGATTGAGTACTTTAGATCTGGATGGACTTTACTTTAATTGGCAGTCTTTATAATTTGCAGCATGCACAAATAACGTATTCATACGTATGGTTTACTCTTGAAGGTCCAATAAATCGCATATGTGAGGTTCAGTTAAATAAACCAAACAATCACCTGCATGTTCCTGCATCCAGCTAGAAGAGATTCTGAGATTGAACAACTCCTCAGAGTTGCGTATTAATATCATATATCTAACAAATGTCTAAAGCCCACCACTCCCAGTTGCAATACAGACATATACAATCGCTTCCGCGCGCCTTTCACTAATAAACAATCACATCCCTACTCGCTCTCGTCCTCGGGATCACCCTTCTTCTTCCTCCCGCCTTTCTTGGTCCCCTTTTTAGCATCCTTGGCCGTCTTGCGATCAACCTGATCCTGTATCTTATTCCGCTCCGACTCACCCCTCGCCTGCAGCTCCTCCTCGAGCTCCCGAAACTCGTCGCTCTCGGCGTCCATGCCCACGAGCCGCTCCAGGAGCTTGATCTCGTCGGCCCAGACCTGCTTGTCCTCGACTGACTTACCGTCAGCGCCAGGGCGGTCGATGGGCGTCTCGAGAACCATGGGCATGCCTGCGAACGCCGCGTGGTTCATGATGCTGTGGAAAGCCCGCAGACCGAGAAAGCCTGTGCCGATGTTGGCGTGGAGGTCTCTGTTGGAGTTGAAGGGCGCTTTGCTGTCGTTTACTAGATAGATATTGTCAGCCGCAGTAAGAACGCCAGCCTTGGGAGACTAACAGTGAAAAGCTTTGAGGTACTTGTGGCCGACTATGTCGTTGAAAGTGTCAATGGTCTTCTTGAACGTCTCTGGTGTCCTCAAATCATGCCCAGCAGCAAAGGCATGACATGAGTCAATGCACACGCCCACTCGCTCCTTATCCTCGACCAGGTCAATAATGTCTCTCAAATCCTCCCACGTCGACCCAATAATATTACCAGCGCCAGCCATGTTCTCAAGCACTGTCACCACCGTCTTGGTGGCCTTGTGAGACTTGTTGAGCTGCGCGGCGATGCGCCCAATGGCCGCCGCCCTAGTATCTCCGCCTGTCGATCCAGGGTGGAAGTTGTACAGGCGTATACCCAGCTCCTCACAGCGTGTGAGATCATCGACAAACGACGTGTAGGCCTGGTTTGCCTTTTCCTCGTCCGCTTGCGCCAGGTTGACGAGGTATGAGCCGTGGGGGAGGGCGTGCTCGCCAGCGCTGTAGCTGTGGTCTTTGCAAAGCGAGATGAACTGGTTCTTTGCTTCGGGAGCGAGAGGCGGGTTGGCCCATTTACGCTGTGACTTGAGGAAGAGGGCAAAAGCGTTTGCGCCGATGTGGACAGCATTTGTGACCGAGTTTTGGACTCCTGTAGATCAAGAGTTAGTCAATATACGCACCACGGCTCCTGAATAATACAAACCTCCTGCGGCACTGACATGAGCACCGATATGCATAGCGGGCTTGAGCGTGGAAACAGCGGTTCGATCTGCAAGGGGCGTTGCATCTTCATCTTTGGCTTTCGTCCTGCGCTTCTTGGTCGTCTTTGCCGCTGGAGTTGCCGCTGCGCTTTCTGGTTCTGGCTCAGCCTTTCTCTTGGTGACGGACTTTGCAGACGCAGGCTTGGTGGTAACAGTCTTTGAGATAGTTCCCTTGGTCTTGTCGACCACTTTGCTGGCAGCAGCAACAGCCTTGGTCACCTGGGGCATCTCGTCGTCGTTGTGGTCTTCGTTATAGCTGACTGCCTGCTTTTTGCGCAGGGAAGTGCGAGGCATTGTAGAGAAATTCTTGTACAGTTTTTACAAGAGAAAATAGAGAGTCAATTGTACAAGGTGTTGACGGGTTTTGGTGATGCGCTTCGTTGATCTGGGGATGGAACTGAAGGGTCTATACACTGTGTGACGCGATTGACGCGCGCAGTCATGTGATCAGAACACTCTCGGCATGTGGATTATAGTACCCTGGAGTACTATCGCTTTCTCGTCTCTGAAGGCATAACCATAATCAACTTGATTGATTTACACAGCACCTCTGAGCTGAAACTAAAATTACACTTGGTTAAGGATAAACGAAATTGAAACCCTGACATAAGAAATACCCCTTTTCAATCTAAGAACAAGCCTGTTACCGATAGTCGAACCAAATCCAGAGATAAAACCATATTGAAACTTTTCCAAGCATACATTCAAAAGCCTAGGCAAAAATCTCCATATCGGCCTTGCGATCGATCGCAAACTGATCCTTGTATGCTTCCCATAGCTTCTCAATCTCTCTGACATAACGTTCATGCAGCTCATCAATGTCCTCCTGCGTTGGCTGGGGTCCGTGAGACTTGTCAACTCGAATTGGTCGTCCCATGACAATGTTGACTGGCCGACGGTATGGCATAAGCCCAACATCGTAGTTGAGCACGCCTCGGCCGTGGAGAGCTGGCACAGTGAACTTGAAGACCTTGAGAAAGATCATCTGGATTTGGTGGACAAGAGGGTGCGTTTTAGGGCTCAGCTGATCATAGAGATCATTTTCGCCAAAGCCGATAACAGGGACCAGGTCAGCTCCAGCGCGGAGAGCCATCTTCACAAAGCCCTTGCGGCTCTTGAGGATCAGGCGAAGACTTCCTGGCTGAGCCTCAAGCGACTCGCGGGCACCTCCCACGACAATAGTGACAGCGCGGCCTTGACCATCATTGTTAGGGCCGCCCTTGGTCAAAAGGTTCCAAATAGACTCCTTCGAGACTGACTGAAGGCCATGGAGCATAATCCAATCGCGGTAGAAGGGAAGACGGAAGTTGGAGTCAAGGGTAAGGAGTGTGTTTGTGATTCCAGGGAAGAGTTCGCGGAAGCCAAGAGCATTGGTGCCAAAGGCCGCAAAAGCTCCATGAGAGATAATACCATGGGGATGGTATCCAAATATGTACTTCCTGTCAGCTGGCAGGTCGTGCGTCTTGTGCAGTTTCATGGGGAAGTATCCAGTAAAGAAATTCCACAGCTTCAGGCTTCGAACCCATTCTGAGCGGTATGACAAGCGTCCATTGGTTCCTGCGGTCGACAGGGTAAGATGAATCAGGTAGAAAATGATGATAGGCCAAGCGAGTGGGTTGGCACATATCAACCAGAAGGAAGAGACAAAGAGAGCGATGGACATGCAGTGGAACAGGACCGCTGCAGTCTGGAGGCGCCGCTCCATGGGTACACGCAGCGGCGCGAACCTGATGCCTCCCGCGCGCCAGCTCACGGTCCTGGGGTCCCGGGGTTTAGCGGTGATGGGGAGCTTGGGATAAGTCCAATCATTGTCATCTCTGCTGTCTTTGGCGTCCCTTTCAGCAACGACATCGGCGTAGCTCTTTTCTAGGCCATTGGAGTCTTGATCTCCGCCGTCTTGTTCGTCTGCTTCAGCAGCAACGGCGGCGTAGCTCTTTGGTGCTCCATTGGATGCTCCGTTAGATGGTTGAGCGGTTGAGTGGACATAGTCCTCGAAGTCACCATTGCTGGTAGAGGTGCTTGAGTCGAAATCACGATCAGGCATCTGAGGCCTCTGTGAGCCATCCTGTGGTCAATTGCGTTAGTCAAAATACGAGATGGGCTGTGTCATGCCTGGTACATACAGCTCCATTGGTAGCATCTCCATTCTGATACTCCGATGTTCTCGGCTCCTCGTTCTCCGGGTTTGGCATTATCGTAACCTTTTCAATCGTATCGGATGGATGCACTCCTGCGGTTACTTAGTAAGTATCCATACCAAAAATTGATGACGATGCTCCCAAGCTTTCCCTCCATTCACCTGCCCGAAAGTGCATGTTCCTTGTGCAGATCAGATCAACAGGAATCGACTCACCACCATTCTCGATAGGAACACCATCGACTAGGGGGCCCGACATGGTAGCTCAGCTCAGCTCAGCTGTCGCTGCGTCGAAAGTTTGAGTACTGTAGTAGATTGGTATCCCTGAGATGGATGGAGGGGTTCAAAAAAGTCGGTTTGGTTGGTGCGGGTTTGGAGGAGGGAGCTTTGGGCCAGACGCGCAGCCACGTCACAACTGATAGAGGGAAGCGAAGCGACCACCTTGTGGTATAAAAAAGACGAGAAAGAGACTGAAACCAGCAGCAATGGCATGAGCATTAACTGCCATATTATGGAAAAGAGAGGGTGGATCGCTTTCGTGTTTTTGCTAGTCCACTACGTACCCTTCAATCAGTCATGACGTCGCATCACTCAGCTCAACCTCAGCTTTTGACACGTGAAATCAGCAGCTTCGAGCTTGATCTGCCCAGGGGCAGCTTAGCACTGGCTCCGCTTGCCGTTCGCGTTCTTCCCGTCATTCCAGTCCCGTCCAATTCCAGTCAAGCCTCGGCATAGGTCACTTATTAGCAAACAAAATCACAAGATTGCCGGATGCTTTCTGCCTATCTAGAGTTTTTAACTATAGGAACCTATAGAGCAAGTTGTTATGTATGACTTGTATGTAATGATTTTCAAAATAGATCATTCTCTATAACGTTAATTCAAGGCTTTATTTAGGTTTCGTAAATAAATTAGGCATAATATTTGTCTAGGTACAGACAGTACTACTCTGTTTTATATCCCTTACAGGCTTCTCCAGCAACTGATTCGCATAAAGACTGCAAGCGTCATGGAAACATCACATTGCGCAAATCCTCACACCTGCACTGCAAACAGACAATGTACACGGTTTCATAGCCATCAACCCAGGTAGATAGACAGATTCTTCTATATACAAAGCTTTTGACTTTGCACAGCTCTCTTCCCCCCCTTGCTGTTGGGCGCTTGCTGCCACGAGGCTTACTATCTGAGATCAAGACAAGTTATGATACATGAAATAGAAGAAGGAAAATAAGAAAAAAGCACGACAACCGGTTCATAACTATCCCGTGCCCGTTCTTTTGACGTGGAGGTCCCTACCGTCCACATATGTAAAGAAAAAAAAAAGACAAGTTCCCATTTCCCATAAACGCCTCCCTGAGCACCATGCCGAATACTTCTCAAGGTAAATAACGAAGGTCGTCTCAGTATGCTTTTCTTTATAACAAGTAACATGCGACAACGCTCAGCTCGCGTCATGTCACATCCCACTACACTTTTGCAACAGCCGCTGCCGCCGCCGCCGCCGCTGCGGCATCGCGCGTTTCCAGCTGCTGTTTCAGGTCTGTGACTACATGATCCAGAGTCGAAACCTTGTCTGTAAGTGCCTTGACCTTATCCTCCAACGTCTGAACATACGCCCAAACGCTCGGGTCGCTTTGGGCAAACATGTTTCCGCTATCGTTGGTTGACTGCGCACCGCTCCCACTTCGATTATGGGTAGGACCGGCGGACCCGGGCGCAGCGAATTCAGGATGCGATAATCCGGGAAGCTTAGGCCGAGATTGCGAGCTATGCGGCGATTGCAAGTCCGATGCTCGACGCCCAAATTGCTGCTGTTGCATCTGCTGACTCATGCTAGGCGAACGTTGACGTGCCAAGTTGTTTACATCGTGGCCTTGAACCCCAGGACTCAGTGGCTTCGGACTCTCCGTGATGCCCGTTTGTGAATACATATTCGCATTGGCAGCTCCAACAGGCAATGATGAAATCCCACCATTGGCATTGTGCCCGGCGATGTTATTAGCCACGGGCTGCGATGAGTTAGAGTTCGTCTGGTTTTGATTGACATTCGGAGGGAAGAGTCCCCCCGTTCCGGGTCGAGCGCCGGGTGGTGGATAAGTCCGAGCATGCGTGCCGTACCCATCAGCTTGCGCGCCAGGAATATGCTGAGCAGTGATACTAGGCAGACTTTGTCGCCTGAGCTCGTCTTCTTCGGCATTATCGTAGGCAAGTCCAGACATGGCTGATTCATCAGCTTCGGCAATGCTGTTCTCTAGGTCGTTGTCATCAACGAAACTACCCATACTTGACCGCCGTCCTGCACAACCACCCGCGCCTTTTGAGTGACGAGCAAGCGCATCACCACGAGCAAATTTGCGGTCACACTTGGGACACACGTGAGGCTTCTCGCCGGTGTGCAGTTTACCGTGACGCTTCAAATCATGGAGGCGGCGGAAGCGCATCTGGCACTCCGTGCAAACGTAGGGCTTCTCTTGACTGTGCGTCAACAGATGGCTCTTAAGATTATGGTGGCGCGTGAACTCGGTATTGCAGTATGGACATTTGTGTTTCTTGGATCCAGATGACGTGGGAGACGTCTGACCTGGTGTGGGCATCGGGAAGCTCATGCCCCTGGTTGGTGTTTCTGCTAAATTTCCTGTAGCCTGAAGAGAGCCCGGGTACGATAATGATCCAGGCTGGTGTCTCTCTTCTTGTCCGACTACTTGTTGCGATGACTGTTGATGTTGATGCTGATCGATCTTGGGTGCGTCAACTTCCATCGGGGTTGGGCTCTCAGTGACAGGAACGCCAACAAGGCTATTTGTGCTTTGCGGGCTCGTCGCGCTTTGCTCTTCAACCTGGCTTGTCACTGTTTGCGCCAGCGACACGGGATTTTGAGCCTTTGGGCTTGTTTCCATGGCCGCTGTTGGCGCCAGCTGAGGCGCGTCAGCAGGACGGCTCATGGCCTGGACTGCTCCAGACATGAGTGAGCTTAGAACTCTGTGACTAGGATTGTCGCTTGTGAGGGGCAGAGCTCCTGTTCCGTCGTTGTGATTACCACCTTCGCGTCGCCGACGCTCGTCTTCGAGGGCAGCGGCCGCGGTTAAAGGCGTTGAAGAGATGCTGGACGCGAGAGCCAGGCGAGCGGACTTGGCCGGAGATCCGAGAGCCAAAAGACTCTGGGACTGCGCGGCAAGAGAGCGCGGCGATGCGGGAGATGGTGAACGAGGCCGCTTGAGCAGTCTGATGGCGTCGTCTGAAGGGATGATAGCAGGAGGGGTTGCTTCTGTGCGCGTTGCGGGTGGGGGATCGGTCGCGGCAAAGGCGGAGGCGTCCGAGGCCATAGACGCAGCTGCTGGCCGGAGAATTGGGATTAAACAAAAGTGAAGAGATTCAGCATGCGATCAGTGTCGAAGTTTCGATGTCGCAACAGCCCTGGGTCAAAGGCACATATCGGGGCGTGATAGATTGATGTGTGGCTGGAGAACGTGGCGAGAGCTGATTTTTCCCCAGCTCGGAAGGCACGAGTGGGCTGTGGGAGTGAGTGGCTCAGGCGTGAAATACAGCAAGATAAGATAGAATTGAGGCTCGAGAAAGCGGCGGTAGCAGGCAGAAATAACGTTTAAAGGAGGGAAGCAGGACAATGAACAATGAGCAAATGTACCGTGAGAACGGTCGATGGTAATGACGATGTAGCACCAGAAGAGAGGAAGAACAAGGCGGCCGATGAGAGAGATGCGAGGCGAAGACGGGCGATGGGCGATAGTGAAAGTGGGCAAGTGGCTGAGGGGAGTGATTGATTGGCCAGCTGAACGGGCGGGCCGGGTAAGTGGGGTACGTAAGAAGGAAAGAGCGATGAAGTGTGTGTGGGCGTGTGTCAGTGGATTGTTGACAGCTGCCGTTCCAAGAGGGCCTGCCTTTCAGGTGGGATCGTGCTGGAAACCTGGTCGGCAAGTACAACATACCCTGTCAACTACTTACCTAGGTATGGAAAGTGACTACCTGTCTGGGGAGGCACAATATGCCTCCACGGGTAGTATAATAGCTTGGAATTACCTACGCAGGGAGCTCAAGTAAACAACAGCTCCAGACAGAGAATACGATCTTGGTGACGGGGCCTCGTCTAAAGAACCCCAAGGTACCCAACAAACACGCCAGTGACGCGACCATCAGCGGAGGAGAGGGAATAAGGGAAACGCGCTTGGTTGGGGAAACGGGAACACGACCCAAAGCAAAGCCGAAGAGCGCAAAAGCGGACAGAAGTGGGCGATGCGAATACGTTTTTGGCTAGAAACGTGCTGGGCAAAGGTCTAAATTGAAGTGATTGACTTTCGTTTCAAGGTACCTTGACATCAAGTACCACTATTCCACGCTGCCGAGGAAACATTGGGCAGCTAGCCAGCCAGTCAAAGAAACCACCAAGCCCGAAAAGGCCGTTTAAGACCAAGATTTGCGCCTATCTCACAATGGTGATCAATGGAGGGGGGATCATCGACGGTGAATTATTGGCAAACCGTCGCGGTTGCAGGTTCATCTCTTTTTCAGGTCGGACAGCTCAGCATAACCCCGGCATTGCCATAGACTTGGTGTCTAGATCTCGGCTCCTCATAGGGCAGTCTATATGAGCAGATTGGCATGTCTCCGCAAGACGGACGTCTCCCATCCGCAGCGGGAAATGACGACAGCTACTGCTGTCAAAAAGTCTCCCCTCTGAGGACGTGCATGCAGGTACTTTGCTGAAGAGTACCAAGCCTTCGAAGATCCACTGGTTGGATGTAACTGTAACTCACTTAGGGTTCTCCAAGCCGACAAGGCAAACAGGTTCCACAGACGAGACGGCATGTCACCGCTCTATCACAGGTTGAGAGGCCGATCGAGAGGAAACAAGAAACAAGAAGAACAATGATAAAATGGAAGGCTTCTCCGTCACCCACTCTGTCCATGTCCGTGCTGGGGCCTACAACATTCGATACCTTGCAGTATGAAGCCCGATCAACATGCTCACTTTGGAAGACATTACCGGCCTACAGAGGCGCCCCAGCTGAAGGCTTGTCTCTCCCGTCGTCTTGTTCTCTCCTGAGCCACGGCATGTACTGTGTAGGTATGTAGCATCTGGCTAGGACCAGGGCGTAGTTAAGCTGAGCCAATCCTTGCTTGGCTTCCCTCAGGTGAGCCAGAAAAGTGGCGGTGCATCCAGATCCTGTCCAAAGATGAGCTTAGCCAGTGGAGACATAAAACATGCGTTGCCAATTGCTTGCTTCGGAGTCTCGTGTTTTTTTTGTCCTCCCTAGCCTCGTAAGTCCTGCGACTGGCAGGCTCTCCTTCATCTTAGTTGATGGTGTGGCTAATCCTAGCAGCTCACCACCAGCCATCCCAGCCCCCTGCTCCGCCACGCCTGTCGTCAGTTGTCCTGACTCTCCAGACCCTCCTAGCTCGTGTTCAAGAGGCTGATGAAATCCCAAAAACCGGGAAGTCAAGTCCGGAGCGCTTTGTTGGTATTGCGCCACAGTGCACGCCACCCTCGGACAGAGTGTCTCTGTCATCGAAGCCACGAAATGATACTTGCTCGTGTGTTAGTTGCGTTGCTTGTATTAATGCCAATTACAACAACAAATGCTCTTTACTCCCAATCCATATTTGATCATGCCTCTGTTAGCATCAGGCAAGCCAACCTGGACGTCAATAACCTAGTCCAGTAGCCTTGCTTAGCCATTCAATAGCCGCATCGCGCTTCAAAAGGCCGCCTGTTGATGCGCTGATCTGACCTGCACTTCTTCAAGACAAGACGCTCTAGCGCTTCGATTCACCGTCAACGTCACAGTGATCACATCAAACCTACCCACTCGATTGCTGTGGCTGCGAGACATGTCGACTCGGTTCACCGGAAACAATTGGACCTGCTACGGAACTAGCTGTGACTGATTGATTAAGCTAATGGATGTGTTCGGCGCTTGTCAACGGGACGTGAAGGATACTGTGCCCTAACATTGACTTTCTCATCGTCGATTCCGCAGTATAATAGCCGCGATGTCGGTCTCAACGTTGATTGGCCTATCTCTGTTAATTTCATCTCGGCGTCGCTCTGTCTCCTTTCCTCATAGCCCTGGTTAATACATGTACTGTACTCGTTGCGAAAGTTGGCAGTACTATGCAATCGAGCCGATTGGACATTGTTTGTCTCCGCTTCAGCTGAGAAGGGATCTGATACCAAGCCTCGCCCGTGGCGTCTTTGGTGACAGCTGCAGGATGACGGAGCAGACCCTTTGGAAACCACTTCCGGTATGTTTCATGGAACTTCCTTTGTACTGTACTCTTCTGTGACACCAAATCCTACTACTATTTGGGTAAGGTGTAGGATAGCATCTTGCAGCCTTGTGAATACTACTACAACAGCCAATGGCTGGGTACCTAGCCTCCAGCTGATAACCAACCGCATGGGCGGTTACGCAACGTACACTATGGCAGTATCTCCGCTCACTCACTATGGAATATCACTCGCATGCTTGTCTCTTGGTTATCTGGTTGGTGTACATCTTCATAGTGTCATTAAATTGTCACCTATCTGTTTTGTAACCACCCACCGCCCACTCTATTTCTAACATCAATCTCTGTGGAGATGATGTGACACGCTCAGCTACTTCGTATTGGTAGTATACACCAGCCAAGGACTAATTGATCAATACAGACTGACAGCTCGGGTCTGGAACACTTGCGATTATGGATCATGCCATATGGTTTTGATGCCATGCAGGCCTGGCCCCCGATTTCCGTTCCGTTATGTGCCGTGTGGGCCATGGACTTGAGAGATTATATTGAGCATTGTATTTAATCAAAACATGCCACTACATGTCATTGGCCATTGACCGTTCTCTTTCATTCCTTGCTTTATGCAGCGCCGTTGCCATGGGGGTCGGGCGTCACAAGTTGTCTTGGATGAGATGCCGTGCAATCATACGAACCAGTACTATTGAGTTGTTCTTCGTACGTGCTTGACGGGCTCCCCGTGTCTGTTCCTGGTAGTTTAGTTGACGCGGAGGGGGGAGCAAGTCACCAATCGCTGGAGATGGTTCGAGAACTAGACAGTTGTATGTTGTTGTCGGCGTTTCACATATACTAATAGCCCTAGAATGCGTTACGCCAGTGATATGCGTTACTGCAAGTCAATGTACCAAATACTACGTTAAGTCTGGCTTACACACACAACTTCTATTTTTTAGTATGGCAGACATATAACAAATAGTAGAGCCAATGTTAGCACAAATGTGCAGACGTAGGTGTATAGGGTATGCCCGATACCCGTGTTGGCTGCTTTAACCTCACTGGGTTGAAGTATGACGAATACTTGCCTTACAATAACATAATATGGTGATGCAGAGGGACCTTATACCCGGCAAGAGGCCAGGTGGTTATGCTGTATAGAGTTGGTTGAGGTCATGGTGTTGAAGCTTATTGCGATGCAGCTGCGTAACTTTATCGTATTGGGAGGGACTCGGCCTGGCCTTTACTATTGACATGTTGGTTCCATTTTTTACTTTACTACTATAAAATAGCATGGTCGATGTTGCATTATATTACGTTGGTTTCCAAGCTGAGGACGCTTAAGAATATTGTGGTTCATAATGTTGGTCTAATACTTCATGCATAGGTAAATAGCACTTCGCAGGTTTCACACGCCAGGCGTTACATGCTTAGCCTTAACAACACCCAAGGAAGTACAATGATTCAACACCAAGAGAACTGTCACAGCACGCTTCCAGCTGACCAGTACCATGGCACAGGGACCTCACGCTGGTCGCAGTATACAATCTTTATGTGTTCTAAGCTCTGGGACTGTGACTAGAATAGCTCTTAAATTAGGCCGACTGATAATTTACTTGAAGGGATTGAATCCAAGACATTTGTCGACAATGGAATGTATACGAGTCGTGACGATTCGTTCTACTGTTGACGAACACTGATCATCCTGCGACACAATACAAATTGAATCATAATATTTTACGTATTTGATCGATACAACCTCAGACCGCCTTGCACACACAGGCGTATGTATGCACGATTATCCGTATTCGATTTGTATCACTTCGCCTAGAGGCTGTTTGGCGCTACAGCGCCTCACATTTATCCAGAAGCTCTATTTCGACAGCAACTAAACTTGTCGGTGTGTCTAACGAAGCTAAGGAACCCTGACACGCGGCCAGAGTCAAGGCCGTGAAACATATCTAGGGGACCTTGACCCATGATCTGACTGGGTAGCCATGTAAAAAATAGCATCTAGGCCTAGGCCGACAGTGTTGCAGGACTCTATGTTTAGCCTCCAGGCCATGTGCGCTTGTGGCGGCCGTCACTCGAGGTTTAATGACTGACAATCGTGCTAAGATGAGTCTAGTGATGGACTGGTTCAGTATATCAACCGAGCTCGACAGGGGCAGCACAGCACAGCACAGCACAGCACAAGACAAGGCCTGAGCGTCAAAGATGGCAGCAAGAAATGAGACTGGAATATCCGTACACTCGTAACCAATGAGTAGTTTATCACACAGAAGCTCCATGGCGTCAATCTACGCGGCACGAGATGTCTTGCAACAAAACGAAACAATGTGGTGGCGGTCAACGATACCAAGAGGAGAAGACGAAATTAGGTGCTGACGTGTGCTGTCAAGTGGAAGCTCACACAAATCAAGACCGCAATACCAACGCAAGGGAGGTATCGGCAAAAGTGGAGGGAAGGCAAATAGAAGCATGACAATAGCTTATTGTGCTTACTATAATAGCAGCTTAGGTTAGCTCTCTGAGAAATGGAGCTGAAAGCGAAAAGGGATGGATTGTTAAAGGGGTTTCACAAGCAACAGGAGGACAAAGAAGAAGGGGACAAGTAACTAAAGCAACAACAAAGACAGTAAGTGGGGATTGTTCGCGGCTCTAGAAGAATCAGGAGAGACAGTGATGACTCGAGCAAGGTATCAAGATTAAGTATGACCAAGCCCATGTCGACAACTAACTGGTATTTTCGCATTTAAGCAGGCCTGGCTCGGCGAATACCAGGCATAAGGAGGCATTGCTAAGACACGGCAATGCCGATCTGGGCTCGACGGGGACGAGGTTTGATGATGAGTATAGTACATAGAGAATGCTATTAAATGGTGATATATGATCTGATCGATGCCAGGTGCTAATTGAGTTGGATATTGAGCCTCATTAGACTGCAGCCAACCAAAACCGCGGAAACAAACAAGAATAATTGAGATTGTCATTCGCAAAGAACCGATAGAAAGTAACTGACATTGTTCTTTGCACTGATTGGCGATTGCTTCTGGCTTCGTTTATGAAACAGCCTAACCAACCGCCAGCCAAAAGCGTGCTTGTTCAAAGTTAAGAAGGCTAAATAAATTAACAGGTAGTATCTAATGCACACATCATCACTGAGTTAGGTATGTTTTAAGCGCCAGGTACCCGAAAGTATATCCTGCAGCTGGTGATGGTAGGTAATTTCCCCTGAAGTTGTTGTCAGTGGCTGAGGAAGAAGTCGGAAATCTCCCATGATCATCGGGCTGACTGCTAAGATGCCAACAGCCAATTACGACAAGCAAGGGTGTCCGTTAGACGTTTTGGATCCTCGCTGACCATAACTTTAAATGTTGGCACGCAGCAACCGAAGGTACAGTAGAAGAGCACGTACGCAGACCAGACTAGATCTGTAGCTAGTATTCGTACGCTGATCTCCTTTTCTTCTTTTTTCTTCTTCTTTTGTTTGCGAGAGACAACCGCGCAAGTCCAGAGAAGCCAAGAAAAAGCCAAGCTAGTTCCAAGAAAGACTCCAAGACCGGGCCAGAGCTAATCAATTGACGAGTCGTGGTCAGACGGTGAAAAGGGGGCTTGTGCTGGGTTAGCGGTAACTGGTGACTGGGCCCGTTGCTGTGGGAGTGGCGGTATGCAGTTGGCGCCAGCATAGGTTGGCTTCTTGGGCAAGGAGCCAATTGTGATTTGACCCGAAGAGACAGAGAGACGGGGATCTGCTCATCGCAATTTATGCCATGACGACGACGATATTAGCGGAGAGAATGATTTGGCTCAAATGATAATGCGTGCGCGTTATATTTCAGCTATGATAGTACCTACCAACTCATCTTTTGCAGTACCTATGCAACCAGCGACAGGCCAAGAAACCAAGAAAAGACTTGCATGCACAGCTGTCGATCATGGCATCCGACACAGCCTGGTTGCACAGTCCAAATAAGGTAATGCTTATTTACTACGTATTTATGCGTGCAATTTGTTCCTACCTGCTTTACCATCAAGGAATCTTTTCTTAGTAGTTGAGAGATGCGATTCCTTGTTTGGGCAGGTGTGACTGTGACTGTGAGTGAGTGGCTTCATTCTATTGGCGTCTGTACCTGGTTCCTGAGAAGCATTGTCCAACAAGAGGCAGGAGCAAGGCCGCTAGCCGACAAAACAAGGGGTTTGATCATGGGTCATCAGCCAACGAGGGGCTTGCAAACCTGGCCTCCAAAAGGGATTAATTTCCCTAGCCTGTTCCTGGGCTTGGACGTCGTAAACTCTAGCGGACGCTAATGTCAGGGGCCCCTGAACACCTATCCAAGGATCCATTGTCGGTCACCCCTTGAAAGAGCGCTCCCAAACGGGAACTCCCTGAACTGGCCAAGCATAACATGATGCTGTCGAGTTGGAACTGCCGCTATCCCCATTCGAGCACAACTTGCTGCTTCTGGCATTTCCATTTGGTTTTATGTCTCGCCCGGTGATGCCCTCTAGGGCCTGTTTGCGTCCCAGGTCTCAATTTCACCGGGTGTGCATTCATACCTGATTTTTCGGATCGGATCAGGAACTGACTGACTGAAATCTCTGCTTGGTCCCTTCCTTCCTCCCTCCTCGTTTTGCTTGACCTTGATCCCCCCTGGTCCCCTGCCTTAGTCTGCCCCCCTTCTCAAGGTCTCCCCAGTCGCGGTCCCCCAAAATACGCTGGGTCTTCTTCTCATTCTTATCCCCTTTCGTCTCCGTCGACCCCAGGCGCTTTGTTCATTTTCCTTTTCCTCGTGTGCTCCTCCTTGCCAACTGAGAGTTTCATCTTTACCCGCTCTCTCCCACGCTCATTTATTACCTGTTGTTGTTGTTTTTTTCGGCTTCTTGCCTTACCACATTCGCTTTTACAGCTGTCGCTCACTACCTCTCGGGGACGAGACTTTGATTTCTAAACAACACATTACTCTTCAAGACACATCAGGTTAGTCGACACGCAGCTTGAGGGAAAAGCCGTGGAAGTGGGCTGGGAAACCGTCCGGATCGTACCTACAGGACACGCAGCAGAGAGACGAACAGAGGCGATCCCACAAGCTTGATAACAGGATGACTTGTGGAGAAACAAACGAGACGATCGATGACTTCCACAAGCTCTTCATCCACGTCAAATGACACCGTCAACGGAGGTTTTTGTGATGGCAAGGAAGGGCTCAGGAACCGGTGAACCGACTCTTCGCGTCTTACAACTCCAACAATGGCTCGACCGGACATGACGACTTCGCTCCGATATTCATTTCCCATCAATGGGACCCGACCCGACCCAAACTCGTCAATTCCTCTTTCGTCTCTCCTCGCTGCAGGTCTTCAAGTTGGGCGGGCGCTTCTGAGTTGAAGCCGTCTTCAGTAGTAGCCGTTGAAACGTTATGAGCTAACTTCAAGCCTTCTATGTAGATATCGCAGTTGGACAGCCACCGCGCCACAGACCGTTACAATGAAGAACCTCATCACTTACACTCTCGCGGCAACGCTTGCCGTTGGTGCTACCGCCCAACACCACCAGCACCAGCACATCCACGCTCGTCGCCACGCCGCTTCCAAGGTCCAGAAGCGTGACGCTGCTGTTGTCACCCACTACTCTCAAGCCGTCGAGGTTGTTTACGAACTCGACGGAAAGCCCATCGACGTCGACGCTGCCAAGGCTGGTCTCGACGGAGGCAACCTCGTCATTGTGGGCGAGTCTAACCCTACCAATGGCGCCCCTGCTGCTCCCGAGACCCCTGCCGCCCAGCCCAAGAAGGAGGTTGGCGCTCAGTTCTACGAGTCCGAGTCTGAGTCTCATGCGCAGCCCACATCCGCCCCCGCGCCCGTTTACACGGCTCCTGCTGCTAAGCCCGAGACCCCCAAGCCCTCCAAGGCCCCCAAGGCTCCTAAGACCGGCGGCTCCAGCTCCGGCTCCGGCTCCGGCTCTGGCTCTTCGTACGGCGGCTCCAGCGGTGCCTCTGGCGTTGACCGCAAGTTCAAGAGCGGCACGGTCGACTGCAGTGAGTTCCCCTCGGCATACGGCGCTGTTGCCCTCGACTGGCTCGACCTGGGTGGTTGGTCTGGTATCCAGTACGTCCCTGACTTCACCCTCTCGTCCACGAGCATCTTCCAAATCGACACTGCTATCAACGGTGATGGCTGCACCAAGGGTGCTATGTGCTCCTATGCCTGTCCTGCTGGCTATCAGAAGACCCAATGGCCCAAGGCTCAGGGTTCCGACAAGGAGTCTGTTGGTGGTCTTTACTGCAATTCCGAGGGTAAGCTCGAGCTGACCCGCGAGGGCCATGACACTCTTTGCGAGGCCGGCGCCGGTGGTGTTAGTATCCAGAACGACCTTGAGGACATTGTCTCGACTTGCCGAACTGACTACCCCGGAACCGAGAACATGGTCATCCCTGCCATTGCCCCCGCCGGTGGCTCCGTCGACGTCTGCAACCCTGAACAGGAGAAATACTACATCTGGGACGGTGCTGGCACTTCTGCCCAGTACTACGTTAACCCCAAGGGAATCGAGCCCGAGTGTGCTTGCAAATGGAAGTGCGACAACCGTGATGACGCTGGCAACTGGGCTCCTGTTGTCCTTGGAGTCGGCCAGGCCTCTGACGGCCTCACCTTCATCTCCATCTTCCAGAACTTGCCCACCAGTACCGCCAAGCTTGACTTCAACATTGAGATCAAGGGTGACGTCAACTCCAAGTGCTCGTACATCAACGGCCAGTGGACTGGCGGCGCTTCTGGCTGCACCGTAAGATTCCTCGTCATGAACATTTTGAAAAGCGCACCGCTAACTGATTTACAGACTTCTATGCGCTCGGGTGGTAAGGCCATTGTCCGATATTTCTAAGGGAAAAGGCTACTAGAGCTATCGAGTGGAACGTGCGTTTTTGTAACTTCTTGTCAATATTCTGGGCGGCTGCGCTGGAGACCCTTCGGCCAAGACTACGGATGAGCACAAGCAACGGAACATGAGTTGGATACGCTGACAAAGTGTACCGTTATTTGGACTCGCGGACTTCTTCCCTTTGTAAAGCAGGGTAAAATCTGTTGGATACGGACTGGATGATTAGAGGGATCGAAGAAGGTTGAAGGGCTGATGTAAGCGCCAGTTTCGTCAGCCTGTTTTCAGCAGTTATATTTTTTGCTTCGTTTTCCTATGTCGGCACGTACTCGATATATTGCATTTTGGACGTTTTATACATTGGTTTCCTCACGGATGATATACCCTTTGAGCCATTGTATAGTGACGGACGGATGCCGCCAGCGGTCGCGAATCCCTTTTGCATTGGGAGGAACCTGCAGAGCGTTTTATACCCCGACGAGAGGGTGATGCGTCAAACCCTCGGAGGAAGAAGGAGATGAACCTAGTGGTTGACGCTGTTGGGGTCTTGCAGCGAGACGGTCCCGTCTTTGAGCTTTGTTTAGCCTGTCTATGTAATGTCTGATCTGAGTAGTGTATAGTGTTTTTTTATCTTGTCTCTTGTCAATTGGATAGTTCCTGTCTGCGTGATGTACTTGGTTTACTGTATTTGTTTCGGCTGGAGGTTAGGATGAATTGGATGTGGCTGTCCCTTGACCACCGAGTTAGGTAAAGTACAGTAAGTTTCGTTTCCCCAGACGCCACAAACGGCAGCCTTCTTTTTAAACCTCAAGCCAACCATAAGCGAGGATCCTGCAGTATCGTTGCCGCATGTGACACTTGATTTGATGATGATTGACCAATCTGTGGTGCTGGATGCGTCATACGGGACAAAGGAGGGTAGGAATACATCTTGACAGGTCTCGGTGTAAACGGACAAGACTGCAACTGATTGTTACATACATTATCTAGAGATCAGACAAGGTGCATGTTCCGAGATAGCCGTTGTGGTGATAAGGACTCTTGTTACCTAAATGCTGTTAGTTAAAGCTCAAGAGTGGTAAATTTTTTAAGTGACAAAACTTGTCACATTTACAGAAAAGGCAATGCAGGCATTGATAAAGGCAGGCAGCTGCGCCGCTAGAGAGGCATTACTGTACTGCAGGTGCATCATGATCCCATCCTTTAATCGTCATCGACTCCACCACCACCACCACAACCACACATAGGTTGTTTAAAATACTGTACATGCCCTCTCATATTGGATCCTCATACAGTACCTTAGTAGTCTCTAAACTGCGGAACAAACAATGTCTCTGAACCGTGTACAAAGCATCGAGACCCTGGCGGCCCCGCCCGGCCATGATCATCATGCGCCCATCAACAGGAGAGCGAGTGACGCGAGTAGTTTGAGGGTTCGACGGCTGACGTTCAATCCTGTGCCTCAGGATTTTGAGACGTCAGCGTTGAGACCTGAAGAGCAGCATGTTGAGACGGTCAGCGCATTCGAAGTTCCTCAATGGAAGAGGTTGCGTAAGTTTGTACTTGTCATGACAGCATCTATCTATCTACTAACACGAACGCGCAGTCCAAATCGGCGCTGCAGTCGTCCACTGCCTATTCGCCGCAGGCATTGGTGAGCACTCTATAAGTTACCATGTTCTCTTAATCAACCTGCTAATTCTCCTCAAGTCTTTGGCTACGCTGCTATCAAACCGGTCCTCAAGCTAGAAGGCGCCTATTCTGACGTCTGCAAAGTCTCAGTCTCCCACTACGACGACGCCCAAAGCTTGACTGGCGACACAAGTGCCATTAGCGACAATCCTCACGACACATGCGTTGAGATCCGCCTGAACCTCATGTTCACAGTCGCCGCAGTTGGCACAAACGTTGCCGCCCTGCCCGTAGGCGCAATCCTCGATAACTTTGGCCCTCGTATATGTGCCCTGTGTGGATGCCTCTTCCTAACCATAGGCGCATTGCTCATGGCATATGCTTCCGCCCTACCCTTCGACGGCCTGCTCCCAGGTTATCTATTCCTCGCTCTCGGTGGCCCATTCACATATATCTCGTCTTTCCAACTCTCCAATGCATTTCCACGACACTCGGGCCTTATCCTCGCGCTCTTGACCGGCGCTTTCGACTCATCAAGCGCATTGTTCCTCGTCTATCGTCTGATATACACTGCCACTGACGGAGGCTTTACTCCGCGCCGATTCTTTCTTGCCTACTTGGTTGTTCCCGTTGTGATCCTCGTCAGCCAGATATTTATCATGCCCGCGGTTTCCTACAAGACTGTCGGCGAACTGGTCGGACAAGCCGCCGAGGCAGATGACGATATAGTTGTGCACTCAGCCACGGATACGCAGGAGGAGATTGACGAGCACACAGCGCTGCTGCGTGACGAGCGCCGTGAGGAGAGGGAGCGCCGCGAGGCAGTTGTACACGACATCGAGAATCTTCTGGGCTCAGTAAAGGCCGACGAACAAGTCGAGGCCAAGGAGCGCCAGCACGTTGCTTCAGGTGTCTGGGGAATTCTCCACGACTGTACTGTTCTTGAACAGATCCGATCTCCCTGGTTCATACTCATCTGCCTCTTCACCGTTATCCAGATGACGCGCATCAACTTCTTCGTCGCGACGATTCGACCGCAGTACGAGGCCATCTTTGGAGACCACGAGCGCGCTGTGCGGATAAACACCTTCTTCGATGCTGCTCTGCCGCTTGGTGGAATCATCTCGATCCCCTTCATCGGCACGGCTCTCGATCACGTCAGCACCGTTCTCGTGCTGGCAACGCTTGTCGCCTGCGGCACTCTGATCAGCATCTTGGGCGTGCTGCCTTTTGAATGGGCAGCATACACTGGGATCATTCTCTTTGTTCTGTACCGTCCATTCTACTACACCGCCGTGTCCGACTACAGTGCCAAGGTCTTTGGCTTCCGAACATTTGGAACTGTGTATGGCCTCATTATCTGCCTCTCGGGCCTCTTGAACTTTTCACAGTCTGGCCTCGACGTTCTCTTCCACCAGACCTTCAACGGAAACCCAGTGCCAGTCGACATCATGCTTCTGCTCATCGGCCTCGCTGTCGGCATTGCGCTCGTGGTTTTTGTGGCGGTACAGCTCCGCAAGATGCATGAGAAGGCCCAAATGGGAGTGATGCAATGATTTATCATGAGTATATAAGTCAACTTTTAAGTAAGGAGGACGGTTGAGTTGAATGAGTACCAAAGAACTTGCAGCTACAGATACCCAAGGTTCTGGGAAGATTTCCCATAGACTGCTGATCTACTTGTATCATAATAGTCCTTGTTTAGAGCAAAACTGTAGGCGTTATGGCCTGTGGGCAGGAGACGGCTTGAATAAAGGCTCCCAATTACACTCCACAAACTCGTGCCTACAAACACCAAGTACGGGCCATCCGTGGCTTTTCTTTTCTGTCCACTCCCGCAACCTGATATCTAAACGCCATAGAACTCACTTTCTATTTTTCTTCCCAGCACATGCTACCAGGTATTCCGTCATGCCGTCTATTCCAGCTCAATAGTGCCAGGAGGCTTTGAGGTTCTAGCAAAACTGTATTAGCACCAAACTCGAGATTCATAGGGGGCATCAGTTTCTTACAAATCATAGACAACACGGGACACACCATCGACCTGATTGCAAATGGCACGCGCGATTTCCTAGGCAAGTAATTAGTATGGAAGAGTGGTATAAGCAAAGGCTGGGTGATTTACCTGGATGAAGGCGTTGTCAAAGTTAAACACCTCGGCGCTCATGAAGTCTTTGGTACGAACAGCGCGGAGGATCACGATGTAACCCCAAACACGCGAATCGCCAAAAACGCCAACACTACGGCTGGTATCAAGACCAGCAAAGGCTTGGGACATCTAGGAAGGGATATTTAGCTTGGACCCATCTTGGCCTGTGTGACACGTCCTACCTCGTCGTAAAGACCAGCCTCCTTAATCATGTTGATGAAGATATGGTCAGCCTTTCGGGCGATCTCGATTCGCTCCTGGGTGACGTCGCCAAGAATTCTGATGGCAATTCCAGGTCTGCATTCAAAATAGTTAGCAGAAGCTTCAAAGCAGCCAAGTAATCAACATAACTCACCCGGGGAATGGGTGCCTGTTTACCAGCGACTCGTGAATGCCGAGTTGTCGACCAATTGCCCTCACTTCATCTTTCTGTGCAGTATTGTTAGCTCCAAGAGCGAGTATACGTATCTAAGACAAGGACAAGACTCACGAATAAAAGTCTGAGAGGCTCGATAAGCTGTGATAGAAGTCAGGCATGTCATATTTCACTGCGTCATGAAAGATAGAAGTGTACTTACACGTAAACCTTGCTAAATGAGCCGTCTTAGTCAGTGTCATCCAACCTAGCCAAGCGGTGTCGGACTTACGCCATTCATCATTCGCTACATGCTGGTCAGTAACAGGGAAGTGAAGCGTAGGGACGTTGATTTATCTTACCTCAGGCAAACCGCCTACGTTGTGGTGAGCTATCTCTAGTTAGCTGGTGTCCGCTTCTTGCACGACTGACTTAGTCGAGCTTTATCAGCTTACTCTTGATTGTGGCTGAAGGACCTCGCCATGAGAGCGACTCGATACTGAAATGCTATTAGCTTGGACTCGACATTGCAAGACAAACTCAAAAACGACTTACACATCAGGGTATAGTGTCCCTTGCAAGAACCACTCGACCCTGCCGGAGTTTGGTGTGTTTTCTGCTTCTTTTTCAATCTTGTAAGCCATGTTAGTAAGTAAGCCTTCCACACTTTCAGTGAAAGGTGCGTACCCTTATAGCCTCTTGCTCGAACACATCGATGACTGTGGTGTAGTCAGTACCACTGTCGTGAACCCATCCAAGATAACTCAGAACACGTACAAGTCGACCCAATGATCTTTCGCTTCTGTTCGGGATCAGAAACACCCGCAAGACGGCTGATGAACAGCTCGCCGGCCTCGACAACGTGGAGGTTGATACCGAGGTGGTCCCTGAGGTTCTTCTTGACCTCCTCGAACTCGTTGAGGCGCATGCAGCCGTTGTTCACACCGATTGCGATGAAGCGGTCCCCAATGGCTTCACGCATCAAGGTCGCTCCTACAGTGCTGTCGACACCACCACTTACGCCACCAATAACGAGAGCTTTGGGACCAACAAGTTCACGGATGCGAGCGATCTCGAGGTCGACAAAGTTGCCCATTTTCCAGTTTGCTTTAGCTCCGCAGATGTCGACGCTGAAGTTCTTCAGGAGATCGGTTCCACGGGGGGTCTATATGCGAATGTCAGAGGGAGTTTTAAGGTAAGTAAGGCATTGGGGGGACCAACGTGTTCGAGCTCAGGGTGAAACTGGACACCTAGTCATCTTGTTAGCATCCTCCCTTACTGAGGTAGTTCGGCAAGACAAACCAAAGATAGGTTTCTCCTTGTGGGCGATGCCGGCGAATTCTGAGTTCTTGGTGGCAGCAATGACCGCAAAGCCCTCGGGCAAGTTGATTAGCTTGTCAAAATGGGACATGAAGACAGAAATGCCGTCTCCCATCCCGGCGAAAAGACGGTCGGCATGGCTGTTAACTTTGGTGATGGTGACGTCCGCATGGCCGTACTCTATGAGGAGGGTCAGATATAATTTCAGATGATGTTTCGAACATCAATCACAAACCTCGTGCCTCTCCGCGAACAACGTTCTTTGAGTCGATTCGCCAAGCAATCTCCTGGCAACCATAGCTGGGGTTAAAGTATTAGTGTCATGGCGCGTATCGATGGATGTTGGAGCAAACCGTACCAAATACCACTGTAGATCCGTGTTAGTCTAGGGTCAGAGACTTGATGGAAGGGTAGAGGACACTTACAGAATGGGCACATCGAGTTCAAAAACAGCAGGATCAACATCTACACATGTAAGTACATGCAACAGGACGTTTGGGAAACGGGAACCGTACGGGGTGAGCCCTCGTCATAGACAGAAGAAGGGCCTAGCAGCTCAGTCAGAACCTCGGCGCAAACCATACATCAAGAGATTTCCCACCTCCAGAGAAGATAATTCCCTTGGGCTTCCATGGCAGCTCAGCAACCTTTGTGGTACACGGAAGCAACTCAGCGAAGACACCGAGAGCTCGAAGACGTCGCAGAATCAGATGGCTAGTTTGTGAGCCAAAATCGAGCACGAGGATCGTCTACAAAGACTGCGTCAGCTAGTCCATTCTTCTCTTGTTGCGCATGTCCATTCCATCGATTGCGCCTATACGCTCGCTCTGGGGTAATCTCGAGACTCGAATTGTAGGCTTCTGCGGGGTAGTAGTGGCGGTACGTACGTCGAAGTTGTTGTGAGCTGCTTCGTCCTCAAGTTTGGAAGCCATTGTGATTGTGGTTTCGGCAGCGTATCGAGCAAATTGGTGGTATTCGCAAAGTTGACTTCGTGCAAAGGGAAAAAAAAATTATGAGTGTTGAGGGTGCAAGCTATCTCTTTGAGTCACTGAGCCCACTTACCCCACGTACATGAAGCTACAAAGTTTTGTTAGTGATGGAGGCACAAGAGTTTGTCCATCTGCCGTATTGGGTATACTTTAGAGCTTGGTGAGATTACGCCTAAATTTTATGTATCGTGGACAACTTAGATTTTAATTGGTCCGAACCACCTTTAGTGACCTGCATGAAGGGTTGTACCGCTCACGGGGATAATTCTTCATGACAAAAGCCTGCCCCCACCTCACACTGCGTTACTTTAAAGATTATTTCTTTTAATTCAATGCCTATAACTACTAGGTATAACCGACATGGTCAGTATAGTATATGCTGTGAATTCGCCATGGCCGGCTGGACATTAGATGCATCAAAGAAGTTGATCAACCCATAGGTGATCTCGAACGAGTCCAACTAAGGACTTTTGTAATCAAGTGCTTTCGAAGACACTGAAAATTAGAACTCGATAAGCCAGGCTTTTGTGCCTGTTCTCCCTTTTTACCATGGATCCCTGGGCGACAAGCTCGACCTCGTGAACGAACCGGCTGTTTAGACCTCTCGGAAAGCCCAATGGAAACAAGTATGTTGGGTTGTCTCTGAAGCCAATATCTCCTTTAAGTGTGAAGCTTTGGGGTGCAGGGCCTTGGATCAAGTTACATATGGGCTTGACAACATCGTCCGTCTACTCGAGTTCTCGGATGGCACCCGTTGGACCGGCTGCGTTCATATAAAGAGGACGGCATCTCCCCAAACCGAGGCCAAGCTGAGCAATGAGGTTGCAACATTGCAATTCATCAAACAAAACTCCAAGCTGCCAGTTCCCCGAGTCTTTGCATACCATACAGATCACGATAAGGCCGTGGGTGCCAACTTTGTGCTCATTGAGCTTCTTCCCGTGGACCAAGAGCTCAAACTGACCTGGCGCGAGCAGCGAGACTGTCGGCATGGTCAAATCTTTCGAGCTCAACGATAACCTGCTCTCGATCTGCCTTGTCAATAGCAGGAACCAGCTTCTACGACAAAGTTATACAGGAACTTCGGAGAGAGGACGTATGTTCCGAACGGGCAGACTGATTGATTGGCGCTTGGTTCATGCATATCATTCATGACTGTCAGAGGCGTCCGCTCGCGTACGGTGCTCGACCCCGAGTTCTTCGATCAACTTGACTAGACCACCAACGCCATCTTCAGCAGTGGGCGTTGGCTGAGCCAACCAGGCGTGTGCGAGGTATTGGTCGATCGTGAACCTATTCTGAGGTTCAACAACAAGCATTGAATCGATGAGATCAACTGTTCTCTATTAATATACCACTACAACATAGGTGCAAAGCAATGATCTTACTGGCCGCGTCACCCACCCAGTCCCAATATGGAAAATCGGATACAAAACCGCCACGTTGGATCTGTTGTAAGAGCGTGTAGGGAAAGTTAGAAGAATATAGATCTTCAGAGAATGGAGGGTATCCGCAAAGACAGATGTATAACACAACACCAAGAGACCAGATGTCGACCTTTTTGTCATACTTGCGATGTTTTGGTTCGGCAAGAACCTCGGGGGCGACGTAGCTAGGCGATCCGCAAAGTTCGGTAGCAAAGTCATCTTCGATAATCTCCGCCAGGCTAAAGTCCCCAAGCTTGATGTGTAGTTCTTGATCAACTATGAAAATATTTTCCGGCTTGATGTGACGGTGCATAATATCGCGATCATGCTTGATGTTGGCGGTATTAGCCAAACTTTTGATCCGTGGATATAAGGTGAAACAGAGGCCTAGACGACTTACAAGATACTTGACGGCGTTGAAAAGTTGCGTAAATACCTTCCTTGTATCTTCTTCACTAAGCTTCTGCTTCATAACGATGTAGTCAAAGAGCTCTCCCTCAGGAGCTGGCTCTGACAACAGATATACCTCGTCGCCATCGTTGAATACGTCCAGGACGCACTGAATATTAGGGGGTGAGATACCTATTAGCACACTAAGTTCTTGCTGCAGACCATTTGGCTCGGTTGGATTGGCCTCGTCATCGATATTTGGATTTATAGTAAAGATCTTGACCGCGTATTGTTGGCCGGTCGACTTCTCCACGCAGCGATAAAGCTCGTCACGGCGGTGTTTCCCAAATTTCTCGATTGGGAAAAACTGCTTCAAGAAGGCACTCGCTAACTGGATTTTGGAGCATCGAAATATGAAGAGTGCCTTATTGCAGATGGCGATCTCATCTCCGGCTTGTAAGTTCCGTCGCTGTTTACGTCCTACGATGGCTCCGTTAACAAAAGTACCTTTGCTAGATATGTCTGTTGCAACTGCAGAAGATAGATAGTCTCTGTTCTCGATAAATACAAGGCAGTGTCGGTTCGAGATGGTGCTATCGTCTACCACGATATCTATAAAGTGGTCAGCCCTGAGCGGCTCAGGTGCAATAGTGCTTGGGTACTCACCACATTCAGGATGTCTTCCGATCACGTAGGCACCTGAAAAGATACCTTGTCTCTTGAGAGCAATTGGGCCGCTACCGTGCTGGGGATCAAGGGGCACTAGATGACCCCAGACATCTTCAGATTCAATTTCGCTATGTAAGTCCTGGTCAGTCAACACCGCATGGGGCTTCAGAGAATCGTCTAAGGACGCGCCGCCAAAGTAATCGCTTTCAGGGACATAGAAATCCCTTTGGGCATCTACTAGCTCCGTCTCGCTATGGTCCGCCTCGTCGTATAACGACAGCTGGAGCTGCCTCGAGGAACCGGAGAAGGCGTCCACAGTCCATCTGACCAGTCTCCCCGCTACGTCGTCATCTTCGGGTAGAACGAAGGTTCCGATGGACTTGGAAAGATCGTGTACAACTGGCTTTGGCCAAGGAAGGCTTCGCAGTGAAAACTCGAAGACGTGTCTTAATGCATGATCGACAATTTCAGGCGAGTCTTCTCGCCCAAATGATGAGCAGAGCGGGCACGAATCGATGCCCATACGTTGACTTTTTGACAACTGTAGCAATGTGGGTATTGTGAGAGTTTGCACAGCGTCGTGGTGTTAGGTTTGAAAATGGTTCACCATATCGTCTTCAGCTTGGAACTCTAGCTCGTCATACTCGCATAGGGGGCAATGCCATTGGGATGCATGGTCAACCTTGACGTGGCTTGCCATTCCTTGGGTGTATTGAACAAAAGATGTGGTATCGGGCACTCTTCGATGATGTAGGTATAAAGACTTAAATCCTCAACGATATGCTGTCTGAGGTTCATATTAGTTGACAACGAGTGCTTGGTTAAAGAAGTTTGGCTGTTACTGACTTCCAAATCTCTATGTCGAGCATTTCGCCATCACTGATTGACTATCTACAACAGGGGCATCTGCCAGAGAGACGTTCCGGAGGCACTCTTGGTGGCCTTGGCAACTCGGTCTCAGTATAGGCCGCTGGAGCCGTGATTTGTGTCTCTGCGGTTCCGGTGCTGTATCTGCTTTCACCCCCTGACGCATGCTGCAGCGACTCTTCGGAGGACTCTTCAGGAGGTGGAGACGTCCGAGATGCGGGTTGGCTCATCTCTTGAAGGGGTATATCTGCGTTAGGAACAGTAGGGCCCGTGCCTGTGCTCTCATCCTCATCCTCGACCTGGTTTGATCTTTGGAAACGCTTTAGGGCAAGTATAATGCGATGCCGCCTAATGAGATTGGCCTTGTTCAATCGATTTTGAACAGCAGTTAGAGTCGACGAGTCAAGCTGGCCTTGAAGACCCGCCTTGCTGGGTCGAAGAAGTATGATGCATTCTAGATGTTTTCTTAGACTCTCGTATTCGGATGGGTTAAATGATGATTCGACTCTGCTACTCCACGACGCCTTTCCTGTGCGCCCAATTGCCACGCCAATCAAGGCCAGGTTCTCGATGCAGGATTCGATAGAGCTGACAGCGTCTTGAGTGGGTTGAGATGCTTCGGCTAGAGCCGAGTAGTCGAACAGGAAGTCTTGAAGCATGATGAGAATGGTCTTGACCATCAAGAGGTCGTCGGGTCTGATCCTGAATCTCGAGTCGATCGATGCTCCAACTCCATCTCCCCACAGTCGCAGGTCAGCCAATCTACTCTCCATGACGACCTTGTCTCGGCTGCTGCTCAATGCGAGGGATGCTTCCAACTTGGAAAGGCAGGCTTCCGTCAGATGCGCAACTGAGAATATCGATGAAGTCTCCATCTTGGAGTTTACCAAGGTCGCTGCAGACGCACATCCTAAGCACAGTAGGCAATCAAGACGGGCTGTAGTTGCCTTACAATGTAGGTAGGTACGCCACGAATTGGCACGTGAGCATTTGACTACATCCTGGGCTGCCTCAGGTAACTTGTGCTTGTAACAACACTTACACTTACAATTTCTCGGATCTGATCCTCGAGATGCCTGACAACGATGCCTGCTACATGCTGGCATCTTGGGCCAAGCATTTCTCTACTATCATACTCGACATAATACGCAATCCGCGGAAGCAGTTGCCTAACGATGTCCTGTGCAAAGCTGGCGAGATCGCCACGAGGCTGCGCATGGTGAGTCCATACATTGACTCACTACCACGCTACTGGATTGAGCCGCATGTCGAACAACTATGCCGAGATATGCTCAAGAAACTGGTGAGGATTTGTCTGGTACTTGGCTACTAGCTCTCGTGTCTCGTATCCAACCTCGGCTGAAGCTGGATGTCGGGGGACCAGCCGGAGAAGCTGAACGTCTTACCAGCCTCCGTTGTCGCCGATTGTAACCGCCATCTTGCCGATGTTTCAACCAAAAGCGGCGGAAATGTCATGAAAGAGTCCATAAGTAGATGGTTCTCTGACGCAAGCAACGGAGAGGATCTGAATGACTTCAACCAAGACTGTCGGAGGCTGTACGAAGCACTCGCCCCTACTAATGATGACGCCAAACCCCCTCCACCGAATCTCGAAAAGCTGTCTCAGAATGAACATATCGAGTATAGTCGGGCCTTATTTGAGGTTCTTCAGAAGCACTGTCAATGTTGCCCAAGCGTGCATGGCATGACCCATCATGATGCAGTATGGCATCCAACCAGACTATGCTTAAGGGGAGGCTCTCGCGGTGCCGACTTTGATATCCTGATTTCGTCGTTAGATATGTCCTTTTGGCAAGAATTTGGACTGAGTGTGTAAGATATCCAGCTACAAACCTTAGTATTTGGGACAACACTGACAAATACGGCAGACCGTCCAGTGAGTCGCCTCTCACACTCGAGTCGGAGATGTTGAACGAAGGTAATCTTTGCAATTTGCTACAAGAGCAAAGCTTTGCTCGTATTATATTCTTATTCAAATCTGACCAGTGCCTTTATCGATTGCCTCAACCAGAGATGCAGAGACTCCTTCCAGCTCCTGGACACGGCGAACCCCTTGCCAGCATCCTACGCTATTATCAACTAACAACCCGCGACAAGATCATACTGTCATACGCAGTTTCACGGGCTTATTGGCAGTTTTACGACTCAGAACTGATGAGGACAAAATGGAGCAGCGAGACCATTTGCTTCATGCATACCGCCAGCAGTCATGATTCGGATCGATTGCCCTTGCAGCCATGTGTTGCCTTTCCATTTGGGGACTCTAACCAACCCCTGGATGACTTTATACGCGACACAAGAATCCCTCTCAACCACCGATGCCCTCGCATCTTTGCCCTTGGTATTCTCTTACTCGAAATTGGACTCGCCAAGCCATTTCCTAGGTTGGCCCTCCACAGCCCGGTCGCACAGGCCAACTTGGACCACAGGACAGCCATGAATATACTAGAAGAGTTCCGGAATGCTAAGTGGGAGCGTTTCCCCCATATAGGATATTTTGTCGATGCTGTGGATTACTGCCTTATTGGCGGAAACTTCATTGAGAAGGAATAACACAATACAAAGTCCAAGAGACAGATGGATGTAGCAGCGAGGAGGAAGGACATCCATGACAGAGTCGTCCTACCGCTTGCGTGGCTGGCCCTGAAGGGCTTCAAAGGAGAATCTGAAGACATAACATACATTAATAAGATTGCCGGCTCTACGCCTGAGTGCCAGGCTCCCAGACCTGTTGCCCAAGTTGCGCCACTGAGCGGGATTCAGAACGGTATGTTTCACAGTGGCCAGTAGGCATCTCCTTGCCGCTGGCTTTTGAACCTCAAAGGCATCAGCGCATATGTAGATGCCAAGAGGAGAGAACACGGAATCACAAACCCCATTCGAGTTGCCATCCTGGATACGGGAATCAGCACAGCGATGCCCTTCTACAAAGACGAAGATGATGGAGATGACCGGTTGAAAAACGTTACTCGCTGGAGAGACTTTGTCGATCCGGACAACTGTTCAACCAAGGTGGACGAATTCGGTCATGGCACTTTTATGGTGAGGCTAGTTGCTGAAGTGATCCCTTTCGCCGAGATCATTGTGGTCCGCGTCGCTAGAAACACGGCAAAGCTTCCACAATGTCAAAACAGCATTGCCGAGGTAATGAATTTCTCAATGGCAAACAAGCCTCCGATATCAACTGACATTGTCTCCTAGGCTATTCGTTGGGCGGGGCGAGAAGGGGCACATATAATCTCCATGTCATTTGGATTTCCACAAGACCACAATGGCATCATTGATGCGATCCAACAAGTAGGAGCCTGCGGCGATGGTGTCGTGTTCTTTGCCAGTGCGGGAAACTCAGCTTATGAAGACGAGGCGTTCCCTGCCCGTCATCCAGGCGTCATCTCCATGTACGCGACAGATCCATACGGCACTTTTGTCGAAACCAACTCGCGACGGCCAAGTGACGGAACCGATATTCTCGGTACCTTTGGTGGCTGTATTCCTCCTGATATCGAGCTTGACTTCCAACAAGAGTACCGCGGCGTGGGCCAGGCGGGCTCTTCGGTCGCAACCGCAGTCGCCGCCATCATGTTGGCGTATACGACTGTCCTCCCCCGCCTTGTTATGGTTCCCTCTGGCGATGACACTTTACGAGTGCTGCAGAAGATACACGACTCGCGAGGCATGGGTGCCGTGCTGCGGGCTATGGCTATGGATATGTCCCAAGGACGGTGGTTTGTGAATCCGACCCAGTTCTGGTTACGGAGGAATAGGGATGAGGCTAGATACCATGCTATATTTACTTGCCTGTGGGATATTTGTAGGAAGCAAGAACCTCCAGCCGACCAGTGCCAAGGGTAAGTGGTATGAGTGTTCAACACTGGCGTGTGGCGAGTCCGTTGCATGAGTGCTTGACGTATATCATACCCAGGTGGTCACAATTGTATGTACATGTCTAGTAATTGGACAAGCCAAGTGGAACTGAGTGTTGATTTCCCTGCTGTCATATCACAAAAATACCGATATCCTTTCTACAGCAAGTAGATACTACTCGATTAGAAGGGATCCTATTTGCTCTTGAACAGAACGAGAGCCTCGTTTTCAACTACAAACTCCTCAGCAGTCGATTTCACCACTTTAGCTTCCTTCACAGTTTCCCAAGTTACATCGGCAAGCTCCATCTCTTGTCCACACTCGTCCCCGTCCCCGTCCTCATTCTCACCCGTGAGGAAGGCCGTTGTGTCTGAAAACAGCTCCGACTCACCACTTCCATCGGACTTGGCGCGGATGACATGCAGCCGGTATGCAAACACGATACCCGGCGATGTGTTATAGCCACGAGCTTCATGTTTCTCACCAGCAGCCGAGACACCGTCTCCTGTTTCCAATGGAACAGGAGCCCCCAAGGCCGCTGCAGGCAGAGACGCATCTGCTTTCGCCGATGAGGATAAGCCACTGGTCTTCGTCACGGAGAACGAGTCCTTGGCCACGCGCAGCCCTGAGATAAGATAGACGGGCCGCTTCCTGAAACGACCAAAGGGCCCGCCGTTGATGAAGTTCTTGACCTGGCCCAGTTGAACAATAGCGCGCAAAGCCTCAGGGCTCAGAGCACGGGAGAATGACCGCACTTCATGGTCAACAGCGCCGAACGAGAGATCTCGGTAGCGTGAAATATCAGCGTTACCAGAGGCCGATACCAGGTCTATAAGATTGACAAAGATGTTAAAGCCAGCAGAGTTGGCGGAGCCAGTTGAATGGGAGTGACCCATCTCCGAAAGGCTCGTTACCTCAGGAAGTGCAATTGACGGCGTCTCTTTGGGGCCGAGTGAGGCGAGTGCCAGAGTTGGACGGTCAGGATACTTAATTACCATCCCCATTCGAATATCACCATCGGGGAGAAGGTTGAAGTCGGGCGGCAAGAACCACGTCTTTTTTGCCATTGCGTTGGAGGTGGCTTGATGTTGGTAAATACGAGGCGTCTCAGTGATGCGACCCGATATCATGAAAACCACAAACGGTAGAATATCGGAGCCATGAAGCAGTAAGCCGTCAGCTCAATGAAGTAAGCAGTATATGAGTAATATGCTTGTTCTAGTGCGTCAAATCTCATATCTATTCAAAGTAATCGTTTGATATATGTCTCGTAGAAACATCATGGTCTATATATATACTGCCTGTTACCCGTCGATGACAGGAGTGCGGAAAGGCTCCTCACCACAGTATTGACCCCAGCCATCAAGCTGAGCAGAAGCCCACTTGATAACCTTGCTGAAGCCCTTATCCTCGTTTTTGGGGGCACAGTAGTAGGTCTCGTCGGATTTGCTGAGCTTGCCTGTCTTCTCGATAGAAGGGGGATACTCGATCTGAAGCACAGGCTTGCCCGCGTCGATGTACGTCTGGAAGTCTTCGCAAAAAGGCCAGTTCTCCTCGTTGGGGTCGGTGGTGCCACGGCACGACTCGAGCACGGCGAAGTCAAGGGATGAGACAAGATCCTCGGCTATTTCGGGTGCATTCTTCTGACCGATAAGAAGGGGATTCCCGTCCTTGGTCTTGAGAGAATGAGCGTGCTGTGCAAGGCTCTTAAGGTATTTTGTGTAGTCGGACGGCTTCAGCTTGAAGCCTGTAGGGTCCTCGTCATCCTCCCACTGCCAGGCATCGACATTATCGGGATCTACAGCATCGCAGCCAATTTTGGCGGCGAGATCCAGACGTGCCTTTTGAAGCTTGAGCACGGTGGCGTCGCGGATGTTGAGATACCATTCTTCACTGTCATAGGGGTAGGCCAAAGAGCGGCCAATGACAGCCTTGGGAAAGTCATCCTTGTCCTCATCCCAATCCTGAACAGCTCCGGCGTTGAAGTAGCAAATCACAAACTTGCCAGCGCTCTAATTGATTGAGTAGTTAGTTAAGTCGCTCTCTATACTTCTCACTGTCGTCATGAGGTTGGCTACCTTGAGTAGAGGAATCGTGTCGGAGTATTTGCGGGCGTGTCCCATATCAATGTCCCAGACCTTTGCTTTGGACGGGATCAAGTCAGCGACACTGTCATGCTTGATGGGTTGATGAATGACAATCTCCCACTGAACACCAGGCTTGAAGTCAGAGAGCTCTGCTGCTGCTGTAGTAGCTACGGGCTTCGCCTCTACCGTCTTGACATGGTCAGCAACACGACATTCGCCTTTACGACGAGCGCTTACAGAGCCACCTAGAGCCAAGGTAGCAAAAGCAACTCGAGTCAATGCCACCATGGTTGCTGTCTCTGGGCTTTGAGGGTATAATTGTGACGTTGAGAAAGACGAGGGATTGCTCGAAGAGCAATGGTTGAAATAAGCAGAAACCAAGTCTTAGAAAGGGCTCTGGTGCGGGACTAGGATTCACAGATGTTTACAAAAAGCTTGAGGCAATGAAGCTATTTATCATATATGCCATTCTGTTGCTGACCATCATCCTTCGCGCGTGGTGCCTAGATCCATGCATGCATGCATGAGGAGCCTGTCGCTTTGGACCATGTTCTGACACACTCGCGTTTCTTTGAATCGGCAGCACATCTCAAGTGCTTACGGGAACCATGTTCAAGGGATCAAAAGTCCCAGAAAGCTAAATATGGTAAGGCCTGGTAGTGAGAGAGTGGAGCGAGAAGTAACCGCTTCGCTGAACGGAGATTAATAAATTCGAAGTGTCCTTGTCATAGCGTTGGATTGACTATACCACCATCTTGATCGGGTATAGTTTCAGGTAGCTTATTCAACCCATCATTCATCAGCTCACACAATAAGCTTGGGTTTAGGTGGTATGTCGTCCCTGCATAGGCATTGACTGGTGCTTTAATCGAAGACACTGGGACGGCATATTTTTTGATTGACCAGGACCACGGCCCACTCTAGCCCTACCCGAGGACTGGGGTCTTGGATCAGCTTGGCTTTGTTCAGGCGGCCCCTAAAGTTGCATAGCCGTCCCCACAGCCGCTTCTCGTGCTCTTCGAACCTCATCTCGTCTTTCCTCGTTCTCCTCCTTGAGTCGTTCCTCAACCTCATCTCTGATACCACCAAGATCGGGCGGTATTGTCTGAAACTGTACGCTTGGTGCTGCCTCCACGAAGCGAAGTTGTTCTGTGACATGTTGCACAATCTCCTGTAAGCGCTTTGGGGGGTTCCTATTCACCCGCGGCTCGCCCAGGATCTGCTCGAGAGTAGGGAAGAGGGTATCTTGCCGGAAGTGATCGCGCCATGGAGCATGCTCTGGCAAGATGGGGCTGATCTTGTCTTGGGCGTTGATAGCAATACTTGTCTCATAAGTCCAAGCTCTGGCTACGTTGCGGGGAGTATATCCACCACCTCCAAAGAGAATCATGGGGATACCAGTCTCCTTGCAAAACTTAACGCAGGCTCCATGCCCTTGAACCTGGAGATTGAATCGCCCAAGGCGGTCGCCCGCTAGAGAATCAGCACCGCATTGTAAAGCGATGGCTCCAGGCCGAAACTTTTCCACAATTTTGCCAATTACAGTGTTGAATAGATGATCATATTGTTCATCGGTAATGCCGTCGTTCAGTGGTACATTAAAGGCATGATGAGCCCCAGGATTATGCTCGCTCTTAGGACCGTTGTCATCCAGAGCGCCAGTGCCTGGGAAGAAGTTATTTGGGTCGTACTTGTGAAAAGAGACAGTCATGACTCTGTCAGTTGAGAAAAAGGCTTCTTCGACACCGTCGCCGTGGTGCACATCAATATCAATGTACAAGACGCGAGGATAATAGCGGAGGAGTTGGAGGATGGCCAGCACAATGTCGTTGATATAGCAGAAACCGGAGGCTTCAGACCTTTTGGCATGGTGAAGACCACCACCCCAGGAAATAGCAATGTCGGATTGTTTAGAGCAAATTTTCCTGGCTGCATCGAGGGAACCACCAGCGGATAATGAGCAGTAATTGAATAGGCCGTCGAAGAGGGGACAGTCGGAGCCACCCAAGTTGAATTTGAGATCAACTCCCTGGTTTTCAAGATCCCGTGGTACCGGCTCAGGTAGCACTGTGCCAAGAAAGTCTAGATAATCTGACGAGTGGAATTCGGCGAGCTCTTCGTATGTGGCAGATCTGGAGATGTAATTATCCATGGCGAAGGACATGCCGTATGAATAAATGAGACTCTTTGAAAGAGTTAGTCGCCAGGGTTTCATGGGATGAGTGACACCAAAGTGGTGCTTCTCGATGTCCGGGTTGCAATGAAATGAAACATTATATCCTTTAGGTCGACTGATACCAGAATCTTCGGCCATGCGTTTGCACTTGTTGTAGAATTTGGCATTGTCCATCTCGCTTGCTAGACCGAGCGGCGTATTGGTGAACTCTTCGACGATGGAATTATCGCGGTCCTCATCTGCGATATGAGGAAGATAATTGGGCTTAGGTACCCGGTACCTGTAGGAGTCTATGTCCATAGTTGCGGAAGATGAGTGGCTTCACCAACACTTGAGGTTTGAACGCGACAGAGTGACTGAGTAAGCCAATTTCAGTGACCCAACCGTTGGCCTGCCTCGGCTTGCGTAGATGATAGGAAGGCTAGCGCTACGTGGTATGTAAAGTCAAGAGCTTAAAAACGAAGTGAGATTCCTCCTGAGCGATACTTTTTGGTGAAAGTTTGGCGGTGAAGTTGAGTCGTAGGTTGATGTAGTTGATAAAATGAATCGCCTCAAGACGAGAGTCGAAAATGGATAAATGCAAGCGGTTGGCAACCGTGAACGTGGTTGGTGGTGAGGAGTAGACCCAGGTACCTTTAGGGGGGAACAAGGCATAAAAGCGCAACAGTTTAGTTATAGGAACTTGAAGATACTTTGCTTAGAGAAATCGTCAGGAACCAACCTGCAGCTTCCACCTCTTAGCGTGGATTCGTATGATCTAGACCCCATATGCTCTAGCTTCCCATTCAAGTGTGGCTGCAACATGTGGCGTAGAGGCTGGGGAGACGTCACTCTTCCTTCTCGAACCTACGTCGCACCTTTTTTCAACATCCGCCGCCGTGTCTAGAGAAAAACGCACCCAAGAGAAAGACGTCTGCGGTTGCTACTCGGACTACACTGACTGAGGAAAGCACCGCGACTGCCACTTGACACTCTCGAGTCAAAAACGACAAGCGTGCAAGTGGGTATCGAGGTGAGCCGAGCCGAGTCATTCATGTCGAGTTGCTCTCCGCGTTCTCCTTGAATCAAACCAAAACGAGCCTATCACTGCTTTGCGGGTTGCTCGTGACAACCACTTCCTCTCTCACAACCTACCTACCTACCTATACCCTGCTCGTCAAGACCCGTAACTTATGGGACCACTTGCTTTGTTGGTCCCCTGCATACTTGCTTGCCCCTGTCTTGTCTGGCTTCTGCTTGACTAGAACATCAACCATCAGACCCTTTATCTGGTGGTCCTTCTGTTTCTCTACATTTACCTCTGCTCTGGTCTCGCGGTATAAATCCACGGACTAGCTTGGCTCGCTCGGGTCTCGAGGGCTTCGACCTTGTCGCATTTTTACTTTGATAGCTCTCTTGTCGCGCGGGGCCTTCTTATTGTTAACAATCATGCCTAGAGACGACTTGTCCATCGACTTCGTCAAGAGGATGCCTCAAGCTGAGCCCCTCGACCCCGGCATAATCCTCGACGACTGGATCAACCGCGTCCAGAATCTCCCCGAGGAGATCCGCTTCATCCAAGAAGAGGTTGCCGACAAGGATCGTCAGTACAACGAGTGCATACGTACGATTGAGGACCGCGACGGAAAGATACAGAAATGGATCAAGACAAATGGAAGCCACGAGCCGAATCCTAAGGAGGAGCTTCTGCGGGCTCAAGTCCGTGAGAATTACGCGCGAGCGGATCAGCTATCCCAAGAAAAGATCGCCTTGTGTCAGAAGATGCAGCTCATAGTGGACAAGCATCTTCGGAATCTCGACGTTCAAATAAAATTGCTTTACGACCGGGCCGAACCTGGCTTCACCGACCCCGACGAAGTCCCTTCTCTGCTTCGACCGAGTGCAGCAAATCATACAGCCCCCTCGATTCGCGCCATCAACCCAGCGAGTCATATAACAACAGCTGCTGGTCCTTCTACTCCTCTCGCCGCCGCGCAAACCTCATCTAATCCCACTCTTGCACGACTTCCGAATCACCCCAACGTTCGACAAGCACAGGCCCAACAGCACGCCGCGTCCGCTCCTGCAACGCCTGCAGCCAGCATAATTTTGAACAGACAAAGAGAAGGCTCGGCAGGACCTGCGACGAAGCGCGGTCCGCGCATAAATCCGGCTCTGGGAAACCTACCAACTACATCGAGTGGGTTAGCAAGACACTCCTCTCTTGGACCAGGCACCCCTAAGGGTGGTGTTGCCGGAGGATCTGGTCTAGCGAGAGCCGGTAGCGCGGGCCCAAGAGCCAGTTCTGTCAAGTCCGTTGGAACGGCGAGTGGTCGTCGAGGCACCCCTACTGGCGGTACACGAAAGAAAATCACCAACAAATCAAATCTATCACGCGTCAAGAAGGCTTCGAGTCGAAATTCGCCTGCGCCGACCAACGATAGTGAACTTTCGGATGTTGACAGTGGGAGCGGAGAAGACGAAGATGTTGTCGATGGTCGGTCCAGGAGTACACCTATTGCTGATGGCAAGGACGGTGACGGAGATGATATCCTGGGAGACGCGGATGAGGATGATGAAGAAGCCGGCGACGACAAAAAGTATTGCCTCTGCCATAACGTTAGTTACGGCGATATGGTAGCGTGCGACAACGACAATTGTCCTTATGAGTGGTTTCACTGGTCATGCGTTGGACTCAAGAGTGAGCCTAACGGGACATGGTACTGTCCAGTGTGTACGGAGAAGTTTCAGAAGAAGAGCAAGTAGACAGCATGAAGAGTTGAGGATGGTTTGGATCATGTGCTTCGACTACATGAAACGATGAAACGGTAGCGGCAGCGGCGTTTAGGGATGGTCTATACCCATTTTGCTTCGAGTAGTACACTTATTCTAACTCTTAAGGATAGGAAGTAGAATTGTACACTTCTCACTTAGGGACTTCGTTTTGTTCTTTGCATTTAAAATTTGTGCTATCTTATGTTGGTCCAAGTACACATTGGACGACACCCCGTCGGACTCCCTCGGCTTCCTCTCTTAGCTGTTCTACCTTTGCTCCTTTCTGTCGAGCTTTGTCGATAAAGTCATCCAATGAACCACCCACGCCAAAATACAGGCGTTTCGCTCCTATATACGCACCCGCTTCATTACCCTCGGTGCTTCTCTCCCTCTCAAGGATCAAGAACATAGTTTCGAGGAAGGCCTGGAGCGCAAAAGGGGAGTAGATGGTCTCTGCACCGAGGAGTAATGTGCTGCTTGGTTGGGCATCTCCTGAAGGTAAAGTGTAGATGAGGTCGACAAATTCCGGTGACCAGGCGCCAGAGATGAAGGAGAGGGTGATGTTTGATTCTGAAAGGGATTGCTGGAAGGCAGCGAGGACATCAGAGCCAAGTTCTACTTCACCCTCGATCGAAAAGGCGTCCTGGAGAGCGGGTAGTTGGGAGTTGTTGAGAGCCCATGACAGAATGAAGTTTGGGAGCGTCACAAGCTGGAGGACTGAGGGGTTGTAGTCTGCCATGACGAGAGACAGAGGCTTCCTTTCTGACACCGAAGCCATGGCCCATTGAAAAACAGCCAAGGATGGCAAGGCAGTGCCGCACCCAAGCTGTTGTTGTAGAGTTAGATATAGCACATTACATATCTACACCACCCACTGTACATACCTCCATTACTCGCAAGGGCTTCTGCTCCAGCGTCGAGATGGCCTTGTTGGCCGCCAGCACCTTGACCAGATCAACACTGCTCTCCCAGCTCTTGAAGCCGCCCTCATAGACGCCCGTCTTCACATCATGACTGCCTAGGCCCTCAGACTCAGCGCCAGCAACATCCTCCTCCTCGGCCATGAGCTGCACCCTCACGTCCCACAGCTCCCTCCGCGGCAGGCGAACGACAGTTCCATCGTCGAGCGTCACGTCCAGAAGGCTATAGGCGATCTTGGACGGTAGCCGGGCGAGCAGATCGGACAGCTGGTGGACGGTTGGTGCGAGCTGAGGCTTTCCTGGGACGGGGAATGCGCTGTTGCTGGCTACGGGAGCTGGTGTTGGCCTGGAGACGGCGGTAGGCTGCTCGTCGTCGGATATATCGTCGCCGGCGAAGCCGAATGAGAAAGACATGATGGAGGGAATTTTATGTTTTTGTCACTTCCTTATCATGAAAGTTGTTCAAAGACTTTGATATGATATGAAAAGTTGTGAGTGTGTGCACTGTGCAGTGGGGCGGTAAAGTAGATGGTGTCAAGGGCCGGACACTGTGCTTGACAAGTACGATTTTGTCCGTCATCAATTCTTGCGACTCGTTTGGGTTATCAACACCACAACGATTGAATATTCATTCTCTATGCTTATATAACGTATTTCTACCAGACAGCCTCATATTATCACCTCAAAATGCGTCAATCCCTCCTCAGACTGGCGTCCGCCGCCAAAACTCAGCGCGGTCTCAAGCCAGACCCCATGGCTCTTCTCCCTCCTATTCCCCTCTACCGTCGACTCCTCCGCGCTCATCGCAAGCATCTTCCGGCTGAAATGCGGGTTCTCGGAGACGAGTATATCAAGGCTGAGTTTAGAGCTCATAGAAAGGTGGACAACCCGGCTCATTTGGTATGTCACTTCACTTCCAATAGATGCCATATACATAGGGTAACCATGTTAACCAACCCAGATTGGCTTCCTCACTGAGTGGCAGCTGTATGCGCAAAAGATTGAGGGTGACCAATGGGTGGGCGATAAGCTGGATGAGCAGAAACTCTCAAAGATGAGTGGTGAGTTGAACCTGAATATCAGCTTAATGTGATTGTTGCTAATTCCTCGTGAAGACGAGCAAATACACCAGTTGTACGAGTTGATGCAGGCCATTCAAAACAGGGGCAAAGACGGCGGTGAGCAGGAATATTAGACGCATCTTGTACAGCATGTAGACTAGAACCAGAACCATTGTACATCTATATTAACATGTAGCATGTCTTTTACGCTGTACCATTCATCATAACCATCTATCTACCCTCCAATGCCTCCGCGATCCACGTCGCCTGAATGGCGCTCACCTTCTTGGCATAGTTCTTATTAGTATAAACGTGCTCGAGAAACATGATGGCCTCCTTCTTCTGTCCATGCAGTACACTGGCAGGATGGATGGCAACAACGTGTTTCCCCTGAACCGTAACAAAGCTGCCGTCTGGTGCCAGCATGGCCGTCTTCAGAGCGAACCCTCGAAGAAAGCACTTGAGTAGCTGTTCAGCGCGCTCTGGGGAGATTGGAATAAATGGTTGAGGATCCGGCGGAGGCGCTTCACCCAAAAGCTTCTCCTTGAGACACATGCCACGGAGCTGCCTTCGAATATTCAAAGCCTGTCTCATGTTGCGCATGTTGATTTTTCGTTGCTTGCACCAGTTCACCCTGTCTGCATTTTCTGCCGTGTACTGTTGGATAGTGGTGAGGTATGTGATGACATCGCCCTCACGACGTTGGAGCTCCTTTCTGAAGCCCTCAACTTCCTCCTGAGCTTGTTCAGACTGTATGCTTAGGAAGATATCCTCTCCGGATGTGATGCATGAGATAATGTCGATTGCTTCAAGCACGCAGTCAAACTCGGGATCCGCAGCGGCAAGCAGGACGGCTCCTAACGGCGCAGATATAGGAAAGCGAGCCATCGTTTCGCCAACCGTCGTGATGGTCCCATCGTCGTTCAGAGCACCGAGGAAATGCAGATGAATCAATGCCTTCTCAATAGCTTCTGTTTCTGGAGGGTTCATAAGAGGGAAAGCAAGGACGTCCTGGATTCCACGCGCTTTCATCGTCAACACCGCTCCCAACACGTCGTTGCGAAGAATCTCTGGAAGATCCGACTCTTGCAGTGATTTAAACGCTTCCTCTGGGTACAGTCGGAAACATTTACCAGGGCCTTCACGACCAGCTCGACCAGTTCGTTGAACGGCGGATGACTTCGAAATTGGCTTGGCGAGGAGGGATTCCATACCCAGGCGTGCTCGATATTGTTTCACCTTGGCTTTACCGCAATCCACCACATATCTGACTCCAGGAACAGTGACTGAAGTCTCGGCAATATTGGTTGCCAGCACAATCTTTCGAGTAAAGGACGCCTTGACGGGCAAGAAGGCTTCACGTTGTGCGTCCATTGATAGCTGACCGTACAGAGGGAAAACCTTGATCTTGGGGACGTTAGAGGCCAGCGTTGCTGCATATTCTTCGATCAACTTATGGGCAGCTTCGATCTCTTCCTGACCCGTCAAGAAAGCAAGAATATCTCCCGGAAGTTGCTCCTGCAGATGAATCTTGTATATCGTCTTGAGAAGGGCGTCCTGAAGGTCGGCTACGGGTCGCGGCTCATGGGTTACCTCCACGGGATACTGTCGTCCCTTGATCTTGAGAACCTGGAGCGTATTCTCACCCTGTTTATCAGGTCGAACATCCTTGAAAAACTCTTGGATACCCTCCACGTCTGCTGTCGCACTCATGATGACCACCTTGAGGGGAATGCCCCCGCGACCAGACAAGTCACTGGCAAGAATCTGTTTGAGAAAACCGACCAGCAGATCAACGTCAAGACTTCGCTCGTGGATTTCGTCAACCACAATGGCGCTGTAGCTCCGAAGATTGGGGTCTCGCAATAGTTCTTGGAGAAGCATACCCTCGGTCAAGAACTTGATTCTCGTTCCCTTCGGAACCTGGTGGTCGAATCGAACTGAATAACCAACCAAGCCATGTCCCTTTCCTAGTGGCGTGCCCGCTTCCTGAGCGACACGGTGGGCCAAAGTTGTCGCAGCGACTCGTCGGGGCTGCGTAATCGCAACCATGCCTCCCACCGAGATTTCATCGTCTGACCCAGCGACTTTGATCTTTTGACGTCTGCACCAAGGCTCTTGGTACAGAAACTGAGGGACCTGGGTACTTTTACCGGAACCTGTCTCACCCACTAGGACAAGAACATCGCTACCTGATTTTCGCAAGGCTTTCTGGATCTCTTCGCGATACTGCCATATGGGAAGCTCTTTGCGTGTCTTGAGTAGTTTTGGGTCCTCTCGACTCCGCGACTTGTCATTTTGACGATCCTTGAAACTCTTCCTAGGCTCAGAAAATATGTCATCCTTCTTCTTTTTTGATTCAGCGGCGACTGTTGCTGAAGGCGTAGTTGAGGCCTCTGGCGTTGATGTTGATGTTGATGTCGAGGTTGGAGGTGTAACTTTTTTGGGCTTGGGTGCAGGTGCTGTGAGATATCCTTCAAGTGAAATCGCCTTTCCACCTATTGTGACGGCATTTGGATCGGTCTTTGTTTTTCTCCTCTTGGCTGGAGGAGCAGCATTAGTTTCGGTCGCCATTATGCTTGTTTGTACTGCTCAGAGGTTTGTTGAAGTTGAGCGTAGCTTTTCGCCTGGAAAATTTCACTTACTTCTATGAACTACAGTGTTAAGAGACCCCACGACACACTGTATATTCAGCTCATGGGTACCTATCAACTGAAATTGTTTCAGCCATAGCTGTAGGCGATTGAATTATTACTTAGTAAGAATATGAGTCTTGGCACAAAATAATGTCTAAAATCTGAGACTTTCTTTCTATGGTCTTGATCATACGGGCACAGAGGTCATTAGCTAAGGTACTATAGGTAACCAATTTCGTTGGACTCCGTCTCAGAACATGCGCCAAGTTCAAGACAGGCCAGAGTCCAAAGATGTTCAGTTTCATTGCAAATATGTCCCCTATAACGCTCCAACAATTCGTTTTCTGTGTGAATTGGCATATACAAGGGGCCACGGCCAAGATAGAACAAACCCTACAGTTCTTCGTATGGATGCCCTAGCTGGACATATTAGTTCTTAACTTGCCCGCCCTCCGCCTGCTACAAGACAGTTTCTATCGTTTCTTATGCTTTATGCAAGTCCTTACTTGATACGGGCCAAGCGCTCTCTGTTCATCCTTGTGGCATCATCAACAGCATCGCTCTGTTCCAAATGTTAGTAACAAGACCGCTATAACTAAACTGTGAAAGGGTTTACTTGCCTTGTTCATAATACGATCGATCTGCTTGTTCTGCGAGTCGACTTCCTTGCCAATAGCTCTGCCGACCATGTTCATCATGGATACTTGACCCTCGAGTTCGGTGATACCGTCGTCAATCTGGTCCTCAATCTCATCGGCACCCTCCTCGTCTTCCAGGTTGAACTTGCCATAATCCTTCTTGCGTGGCTGTCCTCGTGGTCGGCCAGCGGTATTGATGTCCCTGAAGTTTGTCTCCATGCGCTGGTTGGCCTGGAATCCATCGCGGCGAGTGGCCTCTCGCTGGTCTCGTTCAGATCGGTGACGCGACATGACCTCCTCGTCTGCCCTCGCCTGACGCTGCTTGGATGTAAAAGGGTTGCTGACATGAACTGCAAACATACTGCGGTTGAGCGTCTTAAGTTCGGCAGCCCGGTCTTGAGCAATCTTGTTCTGGTTGGCGGCAACATCGAGGTGCTTCTCGGTGTTGTTCAACCGCTCTCCCTGAGCTCCTAGGCGGGCGAGGGTGGCACGACCGACTTCGTTGGCTTGCCGGGCCATCTGTACCGAGCGGTTAACCGATGATGCACTCTCCTGCTGAAGCTGTCGCTTCTCTGCAAGAATGGATTGGTATTCGATCTCTTCTTGTTCCTCAGCGGTCAACTCGCGCTCTTCACCGTAACCACCGTACGAGCCACCAGCAGCTCCTGATTGGTCCTGGCCTCCATTGGCGGGCTGCTGCTGCTTCTGAACTTGACGTTCCTGTGCACCGGCGAATAGATTATCTCGGTTATCGTCAGGTTCGCTGGGTCCAAAGCCACCGTAGCCACCAGGGCCTCTAGCACCAGCTGTAGCTGGGCCTGGGCTGTTGTATCGGTTCTGAGGAGGAGCGTCGCCGTATCGGTTAGCGCCGTAGCCACCACCAGAGCCATATCGATCCGCACCATAGCCGCTCGGGGGCTGTGAATTCTGACCTCCTGGGGCGGGAGAGGGAGCACCATAAGGGTTGGGAGGCTGGGCGCCGCCAGGACCTCCAGGTCCGTTGTTGAGGCCACTGCGGGCTTGCTGGTAAGGAGTTACGTTGGCATACTTTGCCTCGTCGGTATAGGGGTCTTTGGCTCCTTGTTTGGCATATGGGTTATCGGAGGAAACAGACTGAGACGACTTCTTGCGACCAAAGAGAGCGTGGCGGTTGGCATCGTCGCCGTCATCGCCTTTCTTTCCAAAGCCAAACTTCTTCATGGCGGGATCTGATGCACTAGAAATGTGATTGGGGTGTTTTCGAGATGGTTATCGTAATCGCGATGAAGATAAGAAGGAAAAGGAGGGGAAATAATGAAAGTCGAGAACCGAAAGGAGAAGAGGATGGTAGCGCTGCCTTATGAGAGGACTGACCGATGGAGGCCAACCTTTGAGTGGGAGTGGTTACCTGCAGGACTAACTTAGGTACCGGTGGATGCATGCCCGGGGAGGGGGACCCTGGGTGGGCTGCTTGGGCCTAGCCTAAGGTACTTATTAGTGGGCGGGCGGTGTCCTCCCGTTCCCAAGAATCCCATTGGAACTCAAGTGTGCCCAGCTTTGCAAGGTACCTATTGTCATGCTTGAAGTGGCGTGCCTATCCATTGATTCTGACATCGTTTTGGGGATGGATCAGGCTTTCGTCAGGCCTAGACTGACTGATGGACGGATTCTGGCTTTTGCATGCCAGAAGACTCTGATTTACGACTTCTTTCGTATCCGTATGTCATGCCCAAGCGCCCAAAACACGCCTTGAGATCCAATCCAATCCAATCCATTAGGAGGGCACTCAATGGATGGACCCTTAATCCCGGGCCCCTGGTGCTGCAGCCGCAATCTGGAACCCCCCATGCATCCTTACTTGAACCTAGATACCTACTGTAACTGGACAGCCAACCTTTTTCGTACTTCAGTCTCTCAGCCATGGCTACCTCCGAGGAATCTATACATTGGCAAACAGCTTGCGAGAGTTTTTGTCAAGAGCAAGACACCCTCATCTGTTAGCGAGGCATGTACGGACCCATAGATGGCTGCGATCCCGAGTGAGTGGCTCAGCGCTTTTAATGCGTCAGCCCGTGGCGGCGCCTGCGTGTACCAGTCGGATCAGCCTTGACGTTGGTGGTATTTTTAACACACGTGTCAAGCTAGACGAAGATAAGTTTGGGTTTCAGCTCAAGCGAGATGTGAGATATTTGGGCTTTGAGGGTGGCTTAAGTGGAAGAAGCAAAAGCCAACCGAACCATTCTGGTCATAGAAGTTGATTAGACTCCTGTATCAATATAGTTTCACATGTGGAGCTCGTTAAAGGAGCAACAAATTCCACACTTGATGTTCTAGAAGGGCTCTGGAATGGGGGATCTAGTACTGTAAGTGATTGAGGTGCCATTCTGAACATCAAAGGCAGCAATAATACTTTCCAGACGTGTGATTAGATATGTACATGTTATTTCGAAAGTTTGGTGAGATGGAAGCTGAAGCTGTCCGTTGAATCCTTGTATGGAGTAATTTCAAGCGAGCAAGCACATTCAATCAGGTATCAAGGTCATTGTAATACACGAAAAGTCTGGGTGTGAATGGCCGATCTGAATAAAATTCCATAAGAATGCTCATCAATGGCGAATGTTCGCGCTCCAAGAATCAGCTTCCATCTCATCTCACAAAGGTGACAGCTATAGCATCACGTGCTCACTTTATGCCAATACAAGACGGGAGCTCCACAGTCCTTTATCCACTGACAGCGCCCGCACCCGCTAAAGACCCCGCCGGTTTCGCTGAGACAACAGACTCCCGCTGACTTCCCTCCCCCAAATCTCCAGGGCTCTCACTGTAGGACCATTGAGGTGATCACTGTATCCCAGGTTCTCATGAGGCTCTCATGATTGGCCACTCGGCCGATGTGTCACCTCTGACTCGCTCTTGCTCTCATTCCGACTTGGTCAGCCGGCGGAACAGGCTTTATTCAGAACTAAACTTACTCTATTGCTTCAAACGCGCAAACAAGCGTGTTTTATCTTGAGCTCCTATCTCAAAATCTAATCCCAAGCCTGCCTTCCTCTCTATAAATCGCACCTTCTTATCTCAATCGACGTCATGCTCTTCATCTCATAAGCTGGCAACTGACCGCCTCGATCCATCCATCCTTCCTTGCCTGGAGTGAGTCGTGATCGATCCATCACATTGCTACAGCATCAACTCAGTACATCCCTTGACGAGTCAACAAGATGATAGTCCGAATACACTACACATTCTCCCCTTTTGTTACCAGATATCTCGCCCCATTATCGTATCTGTTACAACGCCCCTTATTATCAATATCTTGAAAACCTTGAATCTTTTGCTCAACGCCATCCTATTATTGGACTTTATTCGGTCTTCTTCACCACTAACAACGCAGCTATGGCCTCTGTATTCACCTATGATCCGGATCCTCCCAGGGTATCGTCCCCATGGCTACAGCCGAACGAGCCAGGCAAGGACGATAATGAGCATGTTATAAGCTCAGCCGCCCCTCGATCGAGCCAGCATGTTCAGCCAGGACTACTATCCGAGTATGGGGTTACCAAACTAGAGGCCGAGCCCCAGGAGGGTCCTACTGAATACAAGCTTCACTTGCTTCTCCGACCCCGGAGAGTTTTCAAGAGTATGAGCACCGCCGGTCAGTCGCGCCGCGCCCGACTAGCCAAGCCCTCAACTCCTTCTCCCGCGGCTTCCAGCCAGCCTCGTCAGCAAAGACTCCAGCACTTGACAACTCAACTCTTGTGGAGACTACAACAGTCCTCTCCTTATCATGCATCCAGCTCTAAGGAATTGGCGCTCCCCAGGCTACCAGAGGACAGTGTTGATCTTACTGCTTCCGTAAAGCTAAGCAAACTTGTTCCTGGCCTGGAAGAATCGAGAGGTGCTTTGTATGAGATAGGCGTTGCCGATGATGGCACTCTTGTTGGCCTCACCAAGGATGAAATGGATGAAAGTATCACAACCTTGCGAGTCATGGCCGCGAGCTTGGGATGCTTCGTCGAGGTACTTCGAATGGTCATTGTCGGGGACTGCGAATGGGTTGAATCGACAGAATTGGTTGACAGTTCTGTCACGTCTCCGAACGAAGTTGTTCGAAGCGGCAGGTTATGGGCTGCCGAAGCCCTGGTTATGCCCAACTTTGGTTTTGGAGAGGGCCTCAACGGACAAGACGATGCTTCCAAGGCAGGGCAGGTCCCTGACGAAACTGCCGCTGTGCCCAGCCGTGGTAGCTCAACAACACCGCAGCTAAGAGTCACTTTTACGGGCCCTACAACATCAGGGAAATCAAGCTTACTGGGTACATTATCAACTGGGACCCTTGATAACGGTCGTGGCAACAGCCGACTCAGCTTGCTCAAACATCGACACGAGATGATCACAGGGGTTACAAGTTCGATAGCCCAAGAGCTCATTGGGTACAAGGATCAATCGATTCTGAACTATAATCATGGAAATATTGAGTCTTGGGTTGACATTCACAATTGCTCCGAGGGGGGCCGTCTAGTCTTTGTCTCCGATTCTGCAGGCCATCCAAGATATCGACGCACAGTTCTTCGCGGCCTTATGAACTGGGCACCACACTGGATCATTCTTTGCTTAGCTGCAGATGATACTGAAACAGCCGTCAAAAGCTGCGGTGCAACATCGTCAACGCAAGATGTTTTAGGAGCTGCAGCCCTTGGGGTTGATCTTGTCAAAGCCCATCTAACTTTATCGTTGAAGTTGGATATCCCTTTGGCAGTTGTCATTACCAAGATGGATCTTGCAACTAAGGAAAGCCTACAAAAAACTATGCGTAAAGTTTTGACGGCCGTCAAGGAAGTTGGACGTGTACCTAAAATCCTCCAACCCGACCAGAAGCAGCAAAGGGATTGGGATCGGGTCCCGGAAGACGACTCCAACAAGATCAAAGACTTGTTGCATGGCATTTCTGAGAGTGGAAACCTGACAGAACTTGTTCCAATTGTCCTCACTAGTGCCGTTAAAGGGAGCGGCGTCGGTCTGTTGCATGCCTTGTTAGAGAATTTGCCCTTGCCACCGGTGCCAACCACTCGCGATTATGTTGGTATGGCTCTGAACCCGGAGCAGCCCAAATGCCTTTTCCATATTGACGATACTTTTTCCCTACCGGCATCCTATAATAGCAGCTTGGCTAGTGCTTCTGGGAAACAGCCCGAGCCGGGCATCGTGGTGTCTGGCCACCTCAGATTCGGGCGACTCTCCGTTGGAGACAGGATCGTCATTGGACCCTTCCCTTCCGATGATGATGATCCTCGTGGCTCGACCCCTGACGACAAGCCATCTCCCGGCAGTTATGGACTGTCAATTTCGCATCCATCTTCGGCAGAGTTGGCACGCATCGCCATGAAGAACGCCGTGTCGGCGTCGGCAATAGCTGGAGAGTGGCATGACGCTCAGATCGTGAGCATACGCAACTTGAGACTGCCTGTTCTGACCCTCGAAGCCGGACAAGCGGGCTCAGTTGGCCTCGTCATTCAGCCACATTCGAATAATCCACAAAATGATAACTCGGACTCTAACTCAACGGTCGAGGTCCCTCGCATCCGCCGTGGCATGATCTTGGCAATACCTTCGAAACATATGGCAGACACTGGATTGAAACTGCAGGCGGCAAGTGGGTTCACGGCCATCTTTAATGACCCGGATATTCAGACCCTCGCAATCGGCTCTTTTGTGAATATCTACATTGCTAGTATTCGGACGGTGGCACGCATTCGTCGAATATCCCATCAGAATAGAGGATGGGAAACTAGCACGGTGGCAACAGATGAAATGGAGGAGATTTTTGACCTCAACGACGATGTTGAATCGGACAATGAGAATAAGGAGACTCTTGAAGCAAAGGCTGGAACTGAGGTGGGCTTGGAGCTGCTCCATCACCGAGAATGGATCGAGATGGGTTCGCGGGTCATATTATTGGAAGGCGGAAGCCAGGATAAATCCGGACTAGAAGGTTTTGTTGGCAAAGTTGTTGAAATTGTTGATTAGTATGCGAGCGTATGAGTTTTCAGGTTATTAATGGGTTGTTGTCGGATGTATTTAGTTCTTTCTTGTTGCTTTAGTCCAAATGTTCATAGTATGATTCGTTTCGCTTTGGATGCCACGGTGTCGTTTGAAGGTCTCTTAATCATAACTCCAAGACGCCATAGATATACATAAATATTGGATGTTGTCCACTCAAGCTCTAACCAAGCCGTAGAATAATGTCCATGTCAAGACGAAGCCAGAAATGCCATTAAATATGCCGCCAACCCAGAATTCAAAGAAGCCACGGTAGAAGCGAGTTGGGTCAAGAGGTGAGTGGCTCTTTGGGAGCGATTCGGGAGCGACTTTGAGAATGTAAAAGAGGAGAGTGGTGATGAAGGAGAAGGCGAGGTAGACGAGGAAACCGTAGTAGGACTCGAGGCCAAGGATACCGGCGCTGACACCGAAGAGGGAGGCAGTCAAACTGTGCAGATTGGATAGAGCCTGCGCATGAATGGTTAGCCGAGAGCTCACGAAGTGGCACTATAATCGCTGTAGATATCGATATCCAGAATAGCTGACCTTTGTGTTGTGGATAACGGACTCGGGGACGATGGGGTTGATTTGGAGATCGCGTTCGGAAGGCATGGTCACGAGTATGAATTGATGGTTTCAAATGCAGTTCGTGGGTTGGGTGTGAATTTGGAGAGGGCGATATCGAAACCAACGTCGTCGATGCTATAGCTCCGTGTCTCGAGTGAAGCTATCTGGTAGACTAAGCGTTGTGGTGATAATAGGGTGCCGGCCCGACCATGGTTCCGGAGACCGAACAAGGCCCCGGCAGGACCCCTCCACCGCTCGGCGGGGTGTGTAGTATAGAGTTTAAGGTAGCTGGCAGGCCTTCTTTTTAAGGACGATTTGCCCCGTAATTCTTAAGACTACATTATCAATTCTACTCGACAAACAATTCAACAACAATGTCGCATGATTTCAAGCCTCTCACGAACGACCTGTTGCTTCGCGCAGCATGGGGTGGGTTACTCGCGCCCCAAATGTGATACCAGCGCCTTTCTTGGGACCTGGTGTGCAGCAAAAACGAACCATGAGAGAGCCGTGCTGAGAATTGCCGTGTTGCGACCTAGGCCAGACCGTTGAGCGTCCTCCCATGTGGGTGATGCGACAAGGTGAGAAGACAATTGGAGCTTGGGACTGCACAGCAGATTAACTGACGCCAATTGCCTGACAGCCGGCCGCTATCTCCCCGAGTACCACGAAGCCAAGGGCAACCGAGACTTCTTCGAATGCTGCCGTGACCCCGAAGTTGCGACAGAAATCACCCTCCAGCCCGTTCGTCGCTTTGCGGGCCTCATTGATGCAGCTATCATCTTCTCCGACATCCTTGTGATCCCACAGGCCATGGGCATGACTGTCGAGATGGTCGAGAAGAAGGGCCCTCACTTCCCGAACCCCCTCCAGAACCCCGACGATGGACAGTATAGCAAGGTGCTCGCCAAGGATGTCGACGTAGCTGCTGAGCTCGGTTACGTATACGAGGCCGTCACGCTGACGCGCCAGAAGCTAGAGGGACAGGTACCGCTGATTGGATTCTGCGGTGCGCCCTGGACACTGTTCTGCTACATGGTTGAGGGCGGTGGTACCAAGCTGTTTGCGCAGGTCAAGACGTGGATCTACAAGTACCCCGAGGCGTCAAAGAAACTCTTGGCAAAGATTGCTGATATTTGCGTGGATCATTTGGCTTTGCAAGTCAAGGCCGGTGCTCAGGTAAGAGAAAGCCCGAAATACAAAGGCTCTGACTTGTATGACTGACTCAAATGTTGTGATAGTTGGTAATGGTCTTTGATTCGTGGGCTGGAGAGCTTGGCCCTTCTTCATACCGTGAATTCTCGGAGCCTTACCTCAAGCAGATTGCAGAGAAGCTTCCTGCAAAGCTGCAGAGTCTTGGTCTGGACAAGGTACCCATGACGGTGTTCCCCAAGGGCGCTTGGTACGCACTCGACTCTGCCTGCAATCTGGGTTACAACGTGGTTGGCATGGACTGGCTGCAGGACCCCAAGGACGCTGTCAAGATTCGAGGCGACCGTAACATTGTGTTCCAGGGCAATGCGGACCCCGGTGTGCTGTATGGCACCAAGGAGGCTATTACAAAGGCTGTTGAGGATATGGTTGAAGGGTTCTGGGTTGGTAACAAGGGATGGATCGCCAACCTTGGCCACGGTAAGCCGTTTCTGATGTGGTGTTGAGGAGACTGTATACTGATATGAATAGGAATCACCCCTGGTGTGAACCCTGATCACCTCAAGCATTACTTTGAGGAGATTCACCGTCTCACCAAGAAGAACTAGTGGCGGAGCATCCTCGTGAGCCATATTGACAGCGTGGTATAAGATACCATATGTGGGAGTAGAGAGAAATAGGAGGAGGCTGAATATCGAGTCCCAAGGATAGACCAAAAAAAAATGTAACATAGTCAAAACAGCATGGCCGGGCTATTGAGAAGAAATTGTACTCTCTTGCATAGACTTCGTGGGGTGGTATCTTTACTTTTCCTCCTTTTCTTCAATATACTCTGTCTCTCGGTTGACCCGTAGTTGATAAATGGCCTAATCACAACCTCGCCCCAAGGCGCCCAAACACCAAGCTGAAAAACAACAACAAAAACCCAACAATAGTCGGATTTGAAACTCTCATACTAGCAGGATGAGAAACGGAAAAGGTTATGGGACTTGAATGTCTCTATGCCTTCTTGCCAAAGAGCCAGTTCATGCCCTTCTGGGTAATAGACTCGCCAGCAGGAGCGTGCTCTGTCGCAGACTTGGGCTCCTCCTCATCTTCCTCGGAAATGGCCACATCATTGCTGGGCTTGCGAGACAAGGCAGTCTCCTTGTCCTTGAAGATGTTGCCAGCGCCGCCACGGCCAGCGTGCTGAGCGCCTGAAGAGGCACGTCTGGGGACGCTAATTTCCTCACGTTAGCACAACATAAGGTACTAAGAGAGGCCCAACATCGAGAGGGGTACTTACGCCTCAACGTCCTGGCGCTTGCGAGTCTCGAGGGGATCCTCGTTCTTGGCCATATTGCCTGTGCCACCGCGACCAGTGGTAACGACAGAGCTCTTGAGGACCGGAGTTTGGAACTTGCTGGGGTCTGCCTTTTCTGTGTGGGCTGAGTCGGCCATGTTGCCAGCGCCGCCTCGACCGTGGGAGGAGAGCATGTTGACGGTGTGTGTTGGTTGTTGAGTTGTGAGAGGAGAAGGTGGTCAAAACAACAATCACGACAACAGTGAGTGTTTTGAGTGAGCGTGATTGGTCTCGTGGTTGTTGTGTCTTTCCCAGAAATTAAAGAATAAAGATAAAATAAAAAAAAGTCTGACTCAGAGAATCAGGTTCAAGTTGAGTTGGAGTCGGCGGCGGTCACACTTTTTAACCCAATGCCAAGTCGTTCGTTGTTTGCTGCCAATTTTTCCCTGCCCTGTCTGGGAATTTGTTCCCATGATCAACAAACCAGGGGAAGAGGGAAAAAAAAAAAAAAAAGACACTGCGGTACAGTAGCATCCATGCACCAACGCCCACACCCACATCCACACAAAATGAACGAACGGTCGAGGCTAGAGAAGCTATCGAACTAGGACCAAGACTGGCTAGAGGCTGGAGGCTAGAGTAGAGACAAGCCCAGGCCAGGACAGGACCAGCATCTTCAGGAGACAACGGAGAGTGTGAGCGACAGCACAACTCCGCTGTTGGGTTTGGCAGACTGGCTCAAGCTGGTTGGTTGAGAGGCTCTGGGGGAGAGAATAGGGTCTAGCCAGGGGGCCATCCAGGGGCGACACGAGGAGACCATTACCCAAAGGGGGTCAAGGTTGGAATTGGCTGCTCCGATAGTTTAATGACCCTGACAGGGATGATTGGATTGATTATGTGCATAATAAGTTCATAACATACACAACTCTTTGTCTGCACGCATACTAGACACACGAGACATGGGGGATATACCTAGATCTGCCGAATATGCATCCGGACATATAACAGCTGCACGCTGTTTCCATCAATAACAACTCTCAGTTTAGTTCCTGAGCAACCCGTTTCCGTCGTTGATAGTGCCTACTATGTAGTAGACAGTGTTACAGAGACAACCCGAGCCTTGCAAGCCCCCTGCAAAACATCAACAAGCCGCCTCCTTGCCGGGCTGTCAACTGGCTTTGCCGGCTTGGATCTGGCCGGCCAAAATGAAATACCACCACGCAACTCGAGGTTCTGGGTTCTGGCTCTAGAAAGGGGTTTGTAATTGCTACCAATGCAGATATTTCGGGGAGGGAGTTTCCGCTGGAAAATAGTCGTGGTGCTTAGGTTCGGCAAGTTAGTATAGTCTGTATTATTGAGATTGGATGCATTGGTCAGTAAACATTTGCAAAGGCATAGAAACTGTTGCAATCTCTAATCTCTCTAGTACTCTGCATTATCCATCCACCTTCTGGACCCCTAAGTTGCGGGCCTGACGGTCCGCCCGCTACTGGGCGCTAACTTGCAAAGAGTCAAGTCGGCCGTGATACTTGAAAGGTTCAAGATGCCCCTGACCTTGGATATTGTTTGACAGCGACAACCAAAGACATGGCAAACTGTTCAGATTACGGAGCAGCAAATAATATTCCGAGATTTACTACGTAGCGGCGGGAAAGCCAAGATAACTCGATCAGTTGTGTCACTACATTAACAACGGCCGCGGATCCTACGGCCTAGGTATGCTTTACACATCATGGTTGTACATAGAAGCGAGCAAGACACGATCCAATTCGTATTCTTCCCTGTTACGCTTCTCCCCAGTTGTTGTGAAACATCAACATGGGCACTAGTTCCTTGAGCACCTCATGCTCAAACGCAGTCGCCTTCAGAGAGACTGATTCGATACTATTTTCGGAAGCGTCTCAGGCGCTTCGCAAACGCGCCACCCGCTCTCTGCCCTTCCCAGCCCGTGGTTTTGACGCTCGATGCTGATACATCTTTTAGTTTTGGTTGCATATAATGGACGTTTTCAACAAAAATGTCGGTCTGATAGATGCATTCATCGACTGTTAGCGGTCCCATCTCTGATTCCACACTGATCCCACGATACTACGCCTTGGCCTCAACTAACGATACTCGCCTATCATCCTTGTCACTTCCCCTGCTTCCTTTGCCGTGTTTCGATTTTGCCGTGCACTGTTCATAGTCCACTCGCCGTTATCCGACAGCCTCCACGCAACGTGACCAACATACTCCATATGAGCATCCACTACCAAGGTATATTGTTGGCCTTCTCTCAAGTGACACCCATAGAGTGTTTGCTACACAACGTCAACCCAACCAACGGCCGCAGGTCGCCAGAGTTGGATCTCTATTACCATGGCACGATCCGTTGTGTGCCACTTCTCCAAGTACCTCACAAGCCGCTTATAGGTCCAAGAGCCGTATAACGCCTCTCGATTGTTCCCCATCAAAACGTTGCTTGTTGTACGTGGCACAGACGAGCTGTCATAACCAGGCACGTCCCCTCGATCGAAGGGATCGCATTGACAAAGCTTGGTTTGCTCGCTACATGACAGTGGAGATCTGATAACCGCTTAAAGCCATCGGGTGCTGTGATGAGGTCAGGGTTATTCATGAGACAACTTCTCAAATGGTTCCTAATAATAGAAAACCGATATTCCCTGAACTCGCAGCAAATTATTAGATGTGTCATAGCCCTAAATCAGCTTTTAATGATGGCAGCACGTGCGTGGCCAGGAAACGAAAGAAGATGTGCTGCGGTTGTAATAAGTCTTGATAAATGACTTTCTGGCTTTAAAAGTTGAGAGGCATGTGCTTTGATTCAAGTCCTCAAAATTGATAATATGCAGTCTTGCTCATGGCCATCAGACAAATAGTTCATGAAACTAAGAGCAAATTTGTGTTCCCATGGATATACATTGCCATGACAGGCTCAGAAGCCGAGTACTTTAATTCATAGCCGGTCATAAGGCTTATATGAATTGTGGCTCAAGGTAGAAACGCGGATAAGTTGTTTTGAGAGACTTTTATTTCGTTTCTTCCTATGTTACATGCCTGTTTCATGACCCAGCCTATAATTTTATGCAATTGCTCCCCTATCTCATCACTCATAAACACATGACGCTACGTTTACATTACACCAAGCTTCTTACAGCTCATCCTTGGCCGCAGCATTGCCACCGTTACCCTCCTTGCCACCATCGTGAAGTCCCCTCTTCACCATGGAGCTGATGATCTCGTAGACAACCTGGGCAGCAGCCAGGGCGGTCTCCTCACCACCGTTCTGGTACGCAGGAGACACCTCGACGATATCTGCACCCACGAGGTTCAATCCCTCGAGACCGCGCAGGATGCGGATGAACTCGCGGGTGGACCAGCCGCCGGGCTCAGGAGTACCGGTGCCAGGGGCAAAGGCTGGGTCGAGAACGTCAATGTCAACGGAGAGATATACTGGGTTCTCTGTGCCGAGGACCTCGAGGATGCCGTCGATGATGCCCTTGGTGCCAATGTCGTCGATGTCGTCGGCTGTGAAACGGATCCAGTTCTGAGAAGTGTCGTCCTCGTTATCAGCAAAGTCAACGCCAGAGAGACGGGTACGTAGACCAGCGTGGACGGAGGGCTCTGAGGATGAGTTGGAGAGGAGACCTTCTTGGTTGGCCATCCAGAACATAGAGCCATGGGTGAAGTGAGTGGCTCCCCACCACGAGGGGTAGGCGGCTGGATTCCAGGTGTCGAGATGAGCTTTAGATGAAGGTGTTAGTGTTGGTGTCATTTCGAGTGCGTTGGTACAGGCGCTAGGTTTTTCAACTGAAGCCCGACATATACTGAGACTCACCATCAAAGTGCAGAACCTGAACAGGCTTTCCATGAATCTCATTCAAAGCCCGAAGCGCAGGCAGAGCCAAAGAATGATCACCGCCAAGCGTCACAAGGCGAGGCTTAGGCGCCAGCGCGGACACCGTCTTGCGTCGACCAAGCTGCTTGAACGCCTGGGTCATCTGCTCGCGAGCAATGTTGTTGTCAATGGGGGTAATGGAGATATCACCACAATCGACAATCTTGGCCCAGTTCTGGTACGGGTTGATACCAGCTCGCGGGTTGAAGCCACGCATGGACGTCTGGCGCGCAGAGGCAGAGCGGATGGCTCGAGGCCCAAAGCGGGCTCCTGGACGGTAGCTCACGGCCGTGTCGAAGGGAGCACCGACGATGGCGATATCGAAGGGCTCGGTGGGCTCAGTAAGACACTTTACATGGTTGAGGTGGGCAAAAGTGTTGATGCCGGCAAAGGGCCACTGAGAGCGAGGTGGTGTAAGTGAATGTACTTCTCATGATGGTTCATGATGCAGTCATCATGACACGAAGAGGACTCTCTGCTGGAAGGCTATAACATACCTCATAACCCCATTTTGCCTCTAGCTCTTCAAGCTCTTCCTTTGTCCATTCCTTATCATCATGGTCATGAGCGCAAGCCGTCGCCAGCCCCGCCAGCGCGAGAATATTCAAGAGCTTCATGGTGACGAGTTGCAAGACACCAACCGATTTCACCAAGCACTTGACTTGGGATCAAGAAAAAGAAGAAACAAGAGGAGAGAAGAGAAGAAAGAGGAAGAGAGCAAGGTTTAATATAGTCATATTTCCTCATAACCTCCACCTTCTTTCCGCTGCCGGCCACCGGCCCCACGAGTCTAGATGTCTCTCCTCTCACAATGGAGTCGAAGCAGCCTCGAAGCAATTCTTTATGGCTCTGTAATAGCCGTTAATTGGCCAACGGACAAAGCCATCGCTGAAAGAAGCCACCCCGCAGTTCACTTTCTTCCCCGCCCTCTTGGGGTTGAAGAGGCGATTTGCCTGAATCAGGCAAAGAATCGCAAAAGTCGAGCAACTCGCCTCATGATTTTACTTTGGGCTTTGAGATACGATAGCCGGGAATGGGTCCAGTTGTGTTGGGACTAGGTTGAGATAGGAAAGTTGGGGCGACAGAGCACCTCATACCGTTGTATATCCATGACATAGACACCACAACACCAATAGGTACTTTCTATTAACAATATCTAGTTGTTCGCTCTACTGGCTACTATATTAATTATCATCATCAACTCGTTTATAGTTATATCCATGAAGGCCACTCAACTCAATGGACAGTGGTATAAAGTGTTCTGTCCTTTGACCACCACCACCTGGCACACCATTATCAATTGCTTCCTGCTATCTAACAACTCAGCCTCATGCTTATTAGACAATGCATATGGCGCAGGCTTGTCTTCTCAAAGGCGTCACCCTGAATCACCAAAGTGTATGCCGAGCAGGCAGCATAAAAATGTCACCCACTATGCTTGCTACAATACCCATACAACTCAAAGACACTTTCATTGTAAAACCTGAGAGATCAGTTTAATATCTACAATCCGTCTCATGCCATTTCTCACCATCTTGGCAGTCATTCGGCCATAAGACCGGCCCGGGGGATTAAATCTACCCGCAGAGTCGGTAAAAGCCAAGCATTTTGCCAATGGGTATAAAGATTTTGCAGGTGTGCATCCCAGGTCCTCTGGTTCTCCTTTAGAGTGCTGTAGGTACAGTAATCAGGGCACATACGTCATGTCACTTTTCATTGTTCGTTCGCTTGTCTCTTGTCGTAAATGCTAGGCATCCATGAATACAAGCCAGCACAGTAGCCCACCCGAGTCGAGGCCCAAAAGACGAAATGCAATAATTTCTATAACTTAGTATGAATCAAGACAAGACATTCACGTTAAATTGCACCCCAATCGCCAAACTGTCCTATCAAAGCATTCCCGCCTGGATGTATGAATTGTCGTCCCCATCCGCGCTCCCGGGTCCATTTCCTCGCCCCTTCATACTACCTCAGGAGGATCAAAGAATAAGCTGCTTTGTAGATTCCGGCTCAAAAGAATTCAGAGAGGCCAACGGGACAGGACTGGCTCGTCATCAAGAGAGGCTCCTCCTGGCTAGGGCTGTGCTCAGCGGCCCATGGTAGCTTCTCGTTTGCCCGCCCTTCAACGCTTTGTCTTTTGTTAACGGAACAAGACCCCTGCTCCCCAAGCTTTGTTCCGTTCTCCGGTCCACGTCAAGCAAAGGACGACCAACCTCTGAAACACTCCGCACATTCCGTTCCATCCGCCCAGGTCATCCCGATTTCACCTTGCCGCGCCTTTACCACATAACTCTATTCGTGCCTGTCTACTGAGCGTTTTCCTGGCCAGCCAACCATCTCCAGGGGAGGGAGGAGAATGGTGGTGTCGTGGCACGGCCACGGCTTGCCCCTGTCCGTTTATAGGACGAGGCACTTGTGCGACTTCTTCTTTGGGGCAGGGGGTTCCAGAGCTGCGACGATCGCCTGTATAGCACAAACAATTAATAGCTGTTCAGACAAGTCCACACGAGCGAAGAAGACTTGACTCATTACATACCTCATCAAAGACATCCTTAAGCTTATACTGAGTTAGAGCGCTGCACTCGACATACTTGACTGCACCCAAGTCCTTGGCCATTCGCTCACCGTCCTCCCTTCGCACAGGTTGCATCTTTTGCTTTGACAGCTTCTCGCGAACGCTAGGGTCGTCTCTCAAATCCACCTGGGTACCGACAATCAAGCAGGGAACGCCAGGGCAGTGGTGACGGACCTCGGGGAACCACTTCTCGCGTACGTTTTCGAATGAAGCAGGAGAAGTGACGCTGAAGCAGACAAGGAAGACATCGGTCTGGGGGTATGAGAGAGGTCGGAGTCGGTCGTAATCTTCTTGACCAGCGGTATCGAACAGGCCGAGAGTGTATGGTTCATCACCAATCCTACAACCAGTCAGCAGGCGCCCTAATACTAGATGTCTATGTGCCCAGTGAAGGTATTCGCATGTAGACTACGTAAATGCGAGACTCGGCATGCTACCAGGGGTTCGGTCATGGCGTTGCCAGTAGACGACGTTCGTTACAGGTGGGGGTGCGGTGTGGGGGGTTGGTGTCGATCTGATGGGCGTGCAGGTAGACTCACATTACCGTGACGGCGTAGTTGTCGAAGACGGTCGGGACATATTCGGAGGGGAACTTGTTTGTTGTATAGCTGATGAGAAGACAGGTCTTTCCAACAGCACCGTCACCGACGACGACGCACCTAATTAAGGGGACAGGAGAGTTAGCATCAGAAGCAGAAACAGCGGTGCAGATGGTGGGAAAGGGGACGAGGTGACATGCGAAGCCTATGCGCAGCTGTGCCAAGGGTGTAGTGCTTCAGACGCAAAGGGTCTGAGCAGCGAGCAAGAGAAAATCAAAGCGAAGGATTGCGACTGCGATACCAAGGGATTAAACGTACTTGATAGTTGCGACAACCGCCATTGTTCCTCTCAAATGCTCCTCGGCAGGAGCTCGATTATATCAAGGCGAAATGCAAACGGTCGAGAGTGGTCAAGCTCTATTGGCGGGCGGATGAGTGGGCGCGTTTACGGTGAGAGAGCGGGGAGGATAGCGAAGCGGAGAAGAATCGAGTCGGTATCGGGTTGGGGAAGATGAGTCGGAAGAAAAAGCAGCAGAGGTCGATAGAAGGAGGATGTATTGTTGATGGCAGACGGAGGCGGTTATGTTGCGCAAGCGGATGGATTGCGGTAGGCAAGTTTAGATACAGCAGCAGGTTGGTATGGAGTTGCGTTTTGGGCGCTGGTGCAGCAAATGGGTGGAGGTGGAGGAGAAGGACGGGGAGGCTACGCTGCAACAAGAAAGTGAGCGAGAGTGAGCGCGAGTGCGAGTGTGAGTGCAAGTGTGAGCCCGTTGATGTGACTGAACTGAACTGAACTGAACCGAACGGGACCAGGCTGGACTGGACTGGACCTGGACCTGGACCTGGACCTTGGGGACTGGCGGAGAGGAAGAGAAGACGGGAGGCACAGGCCTCGGGCAGTGGCAGTGGCAGAACTGTAGGTACTGACCTGAACGGCACGCGGCGCAGTGGGCCCTCGATGAAGCAGCGAGTGAGTGAGTGAGTGCGTGCGTGCCCGCTGTAGAAAATCAAGCCAGGCAGGAAACCAAGGCAAAAGGCAAGGCAAGGCAAGGCAAGGCAAGGCAAGGCAGAGGCAGAAGAAAAGGGACCAGCGCAAGCACCAACCAGCGGGCACGGGGCAGGGGGCCTGAAGGGTACAGTACGGGGATGGAGAGACGGCCAGTTCCAGGTTTAGCCTAGAAAAGCAAGCATCCGTCCAATAGCAGGTGCTCGACGTATAGTGAGGTATACTTACGGGGGTCTGTTAGTGGCGAAGCTGCAGTTTGGGGCTGGCAGTACAGCAGGGTACAGTACTAATAAACAAACAAGCTCCAAGCAAAGTGACCAGAACCAATGTGGATTGGCGAGGTGGAGGAGGTGAACAAGGTAGCAAGATGAAGTGGTATAGGCAAAGCAATAGATTGATTGAATGTGTTTTGGAAAATGAAACAATTATCTCTAGACAGGAGAAGTGGTTTTGTATCCATTTAATGGAATGGTAGAATAGGTACTACCTATCTTATTGTGTCAGAAGTAAGCAGGAACAATGATACAAGTCCAATGCTAGCTGGAGACCAATCTGTCACTGACTAGTACCACTATTAGATGTTCACCGTCCTCTAGACAATTTGCCATTCAGCCATTCAATAAACTGCACTTAATTGTAACTAGTGCTGTAGAATAAGCTACACTTGATAGCAATTAGTGATAGAGACAATATTAATGCAAATGAGGTGTTGGAACACGTTCACCGTAACATTAAACTATCGTGGCAGGGCTCATCACCTCCCATCCCCCCGGCTCTCGATAGACCGGTGAGATAGAGCCAGTGGAGACCAGTGAGCATTGACGGTCCACTGTTAGATGTCGATTACCAGGTACCGCCGATCTTCCATAGCTACAGCTGTATCATCAGGTATCTCTCTATTCGTCGGATAGCTGTTCTCGAACGTTGCGATTCAGCCTCTGGTGCTAATGTTGCCCAGAAGCAGCCTCATCCCGTACAATAACCAGCCGGAGCCGCTTCCACTTATAAATATCGATGGAGCCCAAACTGGTGGGCTTACTAGACTTGGGAGCTGGGACAAAGGCCTGCTTCTTGGCAGCACTCCCTGGGACGCTTGTTGAGCTATGCGAAAACCGTGCTTCTGGATGGCGCCTTCACTAAGGGACCCTTTGTTCATACCAGCTTGCCTACTTGCGGCAGCTAGCACACGACAAAATGCTGTCCATGAGGCTGCTCGACGGGACAATTGATGACGACATCAGGGTTGAGCGACGTTTGAGCCACCCAAAGAGTGATGCCACCGATAAATTACCTGCACAAATACTACCACCACCATCGTCACGGGGGAGGATGGAATAGGGGCCGGAGTGAATGGGACGACTTGATCAGATCCAATTCTTCTCCGTGCGTTGCTTTGTTGTAAGGTTAGGTTAAGGGGGATGGGATGGACGATGCTTGTGCCCTTGAGGCGCTTCGCTTCACCTTGTTGCTTGCTTGCTTAGCTTGGCCTGTGTCTGCTGTGACAATCACATCGTCGTCGCACCCGATTGGACTCGGCAGACTCGACAGTGGCTCTTGTGCTGTCTTGTCTTTATTGCATTGCATGAGGCCAAGGTCGACATGGAGATGAATTCCTTCTGGTGATGCCGAAAAATACTGGGCCTGTTGCAGGCAAAACTCCATCTAGCCCATGCCCTTGGTCCCCTATCACTTCTGCTAAGGTATCATCCCTTTCGCTTAAGGTAGCTAAGGGTTCTGAGGGGTGATTTGAGACTTGGGACCACGCGTGACCACCAAGGATTGACGGTGGATAACTGTGATTTGTTTCGTTTTGAATGGTTGATTAATTAAAGTGACTGGGTAAATTCAGAGCCCGGCTTATTTACGATAAAGAATTAATGACCATCGGATATAAGCTGCGAAACTGATATTTACGGTGAAGAGAACCTTGGTGTTTTCCCTGTCATTCAGTGTCGATCCCTGTAAAGCTCGTCCCACTGCTAAAACGAACTACGCCTAGAATCGTGCTTCATGACAGAGAAACTGGTGGCTAAAGGAACGGAGGCCCAAATCTCGGTATCAATTACTGCACCCGCTCGCTAATAATCAAGAGGAATGAAGCTCCCGGCTGCGGTCCTAGACATCGACACTTTCTTCTTCTCAGAATCACCTAAGCCCACACTCAAGCTTCAGCCCAGGGATATTACTTCCACCAAGGGCTCCCTGCTCGACTTTATGCAGCAGCGACCTGTCACATACATATACCGGCAATGGAACCTGTCGGATCTCAGCTGTGTTTGTCCTGTCGCAACTAGACTCATCGCAGTCTTCAGCCTACCAATCTGCTACAAGTGGAAGCATGAACTCAGCTCCATCCACCTGTTTGTTTCACCTGAACCACAGCCGCCTCTTATTTTTAGATTGCATAGTTAAACTGAGACATACTCACGTTGATTCTGCAGCGATCTGCACCATCTAGGCGCTTATCTGGCTGTGTTTCTAAAATGCAGTTATCCGTAGATTCAAAATGTGAATTTTTTTACTGAAACCATTCTGCAGTATCGAATATGCAAACTAGTACGCTTAGACCATCGGCGTACCGTTCGGCGAACTTTCGGACTAATAATTGCCTTTTGGTGTTCTTTATATCAAAAGCAAAGAGCATCATAACGAATGATTATCGACCAGACGTAAGAACTGTATAAACCCATATACATCACGATCTCGTTTTCATGTGAGACAGAGTCAATGGAATAACTGTCTGGGCTGGCAATTGCTAAGTGGACGCAAAGTTTTGACTATGTAAGAACTACCTGAGCAACTCCATGATATATAGCCATCAGTTTAAACTACTAGATCTGATATGGCGAGTATCATGTTTTTAACCTCAATATGGCTCAACTGGTTTTCAAGCCCAGCTTTATTGATGTAGTAGGTAGCAATTACGTCAAGTGCCGTAAGTCAGGCTCAGTCTTCTTTCCATTTTGCTAGTTCATAACATCTGCTCTACTAGTTTCCTCCCGTAACAAGTAGTTAATAGCGACTTGCAGCATTCATCTGACCTATCCAGACTCGAGATGACGCTAACCTCAAATGGCGATGCAAACCTGTAATCCATCTATGATCGGGGCCCGAGACGCCCGAGGACGGGGGAGAGTGGAGACGGAGGAGCACTTCAACAATATCTACAACCTCAGTCAGGTTGTTAACTCGACTTCACTTTGTTCAGACAGATACTCTGCCTAGGCTGTGAGTCGGCCAGCAAGTATCAATGGCTCTCTTCAAATGGTCACATAAGGACAAGCCGCCGGTTCTCCTCAAGCCGCGCTCGTCAGCTGGTCTAATCGTCACCACTTGTTCCTTTGCCATCTTCACTGTAAGTGGCATATCATCTTCCTAACTTCCAGGACAGTTAAATTTATATCGTTTGACAGGATATCTTTTTGTATGGCGTCATTGTTCCCATTCTACCCTTTGCTCTGGAGGATCGAGTTGGTATTGGCTCAAGCAGAGTACAGTACTGGGTTTCAATAGCATTGGCCGTGTATGGCGCTGCTCTTTTGGCTAGTTCCCGTACGGTAACGTCTTCCCCTGACAATATGAACCATGGCTTACGGTGGTTGTAACAGCTGTTTGGGGGTACTTGGCCGACAGGATACAGAATCGTCGCTTTCCTATGCTTATAGGTCTCATTGTGCTGGCTGGAGCTACCGTCTTCCTGTGCGTAGGCCGTACGCTTGCTCTCTTTATGGTCGGCCGTGCCCTCCAAGGTGTATCGGCGGCACTGACTTGGACTGTTGGCCTCGCACTGGTGGTTGATACCGTTGACAAGGAGCATATTGGCAAAGCTATGGGCTGGATCAGCATGTCTTGCAGCTTGGGTATCCTGACGGCACCTCTGCTAGGTGGAGTTGTGTATGGCAAGGGGGGTTACTACTCTGTCTTTGCAATGTGCTTTGGCCTACTCGCGGTAGATATTGCTCTGCGTCTTGTCATCATTGAGGTCAAGGAGGCCAAAGTTTGGCTTGATAAAGCGGAACCTGCGGCCCCAGCAGATATAGAGGGCGTTGTCGCTGAGCAATCCAAGGCCGAAGAGAATCAAGAAATTTCTGGGCAGGTAACGAATGAGCAGACCAAGGATGCATCAGCTCCGTCAGGAGCCCCTATTCAAACTCTCATCGAGCTTCTGAAGCAACCTCGATTTCTTGCTGCTCTTTGGGGAACTCTTGTCCAGGCACTTATAAACACCGCACTCGAGAGTACGCTTCCACTCCTCACCCATGAAATCTTTGGCTGGGACTCGATAGGTGCAGGACTTATCTTCCTCCCTATTATTCTGCCCTCGTTCCTCGGTCCTTTGGTTGGGATGGTTGGCGATAAGTACGGGCCCAAGTGGCTCGCCTCATTCGGCTTCCTCTTCGCAACGCCATTTGTTGTGTGCCTAAGGTTTGTGAGCGAGAACACGATAGAGGACAAAGTCCTCTTGTGCGGACTGTTAGTCGCCGTGGGCATCACCATGGCCTGTATCTTCGGCCCGCTGATGGCCGAGATCACTTGGGCCGTTCAGGGCGAGGACGGCAACGAGGGTGCAGGGCAGATCGCTCAGGCATATGGTCTGTACAACATGGCATACTCTGGAGGCTCTTTGGTAGGGCCTATATTGGGCGGAATGATCAAGGACAGCGCGGGATGGGGAACTGTGGGATGGAGTTTGGGTATTATTGTGTTTGTGTCTGCGATTCCCACTGTCTTATATACAGGTGGACCACTGAATGTCAAGTTTCGAGGACAAAGAAGGAGCTCAAATTAGGATTGAGTAGAATTATCAATCCATTACATACGAGTCGTCGTAATAACTTGTAGACGGGGCCGTCTATGTTTAGATGCGCTAAACCCAATCCGGATAGCTATAGGACAGCTTTAGCAAGGCCCCTCTCATGCTCAACTCTACTCATTCAAACATCTACTATTGATCGATCTCAGCAATATTATCCACCGCAAAAGCTTGCAGCAAGGCCATTTCTCCTCTCAAAAAAGCAGATCTCTAGGCTACCTACTACCCATATCATCAAGGGGCTTGTCGAGACGTGTTCAAAAAAGTGCCTACGCAGCAAACATCGCTATGGAGCAGCAACACATTGACGAGCTCCTTGAGCGCTATCTTGGCCTACTAGATGAATACACTCAGTTACGACAGAGCCTATCTCAGCTCCAATCAGGGGTGTTTCAGAACATTGCTCGCGCAAACTTCTCGGGCGAGCGAGGCATGAGGTACGGTCAGGACCATTACGATGAGAGGATGCAGGCGACACGTATTGTTGCTATTGAGCAGAACGAGGACGAAACTTCAAATTTTACCATACTTGGTGCTCAAGATGAAGAGTCAGAAAAGGAGGAGATCGATCCTGACAAGGAACCAAAGTCAGATGAAGATGAGGACAACACCGAAAAACCCTCAGAAAAGAAACCAAAGAAGAACCGAAACCCTTTACGCTGGTTTGGTCTATTCGCACCCATGCCTCTTCGCACAGCTCAAACGCAGTCTGTGCAAGCAGTAGAGCAAATCATACCTAAACTTGTCTCTGTCAACACTGAAATGCTCAACGTGGAGATTGAGGTGCGACGAGCCCGAAAGCGACGCGCCAAAGCAGAAGCGGCCGAGAAGAAGACTGGTCAAGCTACAGAAAGCACTCAACCACAGAGCACAATACTTGAGGCATCTTGATGATGTTACCGTTCCTGTTGAACTTGATGTTACCACCCATACCTGAGGCCTGGAGCTATTCTAGATTTGCCCACAAGTTGTTCAGACTCTCGGCCAAAGTCGGATGGGCATACACTGCTGCCTCCAAATCCCACCACTTCAAGCCCCCCATCATAGCAGTCTGCACAATCGACATGATCTCACCTCCTTCAAGTCCCAGGCATGTGAAACCCAGGATCTCCCCCGTATCTGCATCCACAGCCGCCTTCATCATGCCCCGTGGCTCCGCCGTTTCCAGTGCCCTTGCAACATAGCTCATGGGCATCTTGGCTACCTTGACCTTCCTCGTGCTACTAGCGAGATGTCTATCGTGAAGCCCGACGTGGCCAAGTTGCGGATCGGTGTACATAACATAAGGCGTCAATACTCGCGAGATGGAACTCTGTGTTGTGGGCATGGCTGGGGTTGTGGATGGCATCGTCTCTGGCAGAAGGTTCGTGCGGATGATGCGCGAATCATCATAGGACATGTGCGTAAAGGCAGCGCCGCCATGACAATCTCCCAGAGCATAGACACTTGGAGCTGTAGTTTGGAGCTTGTCGTCGACAACGATATGCCCTTTGGGTGTTGTCTTGATGCCAACCTCGGCGAGGTTCAGTCCATCGGTATTAGGCACTCGACCTGCTGCCAGCAAAAGATGTGATCCAGAGACTTTTGCCTGACCCGTGGTGGTCTGGATACTCACCGTGAAAGGTGTCTTTTCGTCTTTGGAAGCCGAGATGGAGTCCGCTGTGCTCGAAAGGTGCACTGTGATGCCATCCTGTTGAAGGATATCCAAGAGACACTCTGCCACGTCAGGGTCTTCTCGCGGCACAAGCTGCTTCGCCCTCTGAATGACGGTCACCTCAGCCCCCAACCGACGAAAGAGCTGTCCAAACTCGAGGCCGATGTATCCGCCGCCCAGTACGACGAGATGCTGTGGAACCTCGGCAAGCTCCATTATAGACGTTGAATTGAGGACGCGTGCTGGTTCAATATCATCCAGGCCTGATATATCCGGACGTAATGATCTTTCACCCACGTTGAGGAATACAGTATCGGCAGTGACCTCCCTCTCGCCGCCTTCGTTCAACAGGACTTTGAGTTTCCTATCACTCAGGAAACTCGCATCTCCCATAATAACCTCCACCCCTGCTGTGTTCAAGCCTCTCACGCTGCCGCTGTTCCACTGCTCCACGATTGCGCGCTTGCGCTGCCTCACACGAGCCATGTCGATCTCGATTTTGCCGTCTCCTGCTTGCACGCCGTAGTCTCTCCCCCGTCTGGCTATGTACGCTGCCCGACCAGACGCGATCATGGTCTTTGTCGGCGTGCACCCAACATTGACACAAGTGCCGCCCAGTGCTGTACGCTCAATCACAGCGGTTTTTCGACCGGCATTGGCAAAAGCTTTGGCGACGGGATTGCCGCTCTGACCAGATCCGAGGACAATAACATCGTAGTGAGTGGTTGACATTTTGCGGAGAATTTGATAATGGAAGACTTGGTTGGTGTGAATGAGACAGGGGGATAGAGCAGTGAAGCGATTCATATACGGGTGCTATTTGGGCGCCAAGTCTACCTTGACCTGCTGGATAGCTGAACGGGATAGTCTAAACAGAAGCTTCTTGTGCTTGTCTCATCTTTGAAATAATGCTTGTATCAAGGATACAGGTGGTTATATATACTTTTGGATAGCTCTCATTATGCTCTACCCCTCACGGGCATGCCGCATTCCCTTTGGCCAGCAACAGCTTCATCAATCACGCTGACGAAATGCGGCGTTGCGTAGTAAGACATGATTAAGCTGCTTACATGGTGTCGATTTATACCTCTGGAAGCTATGGTGTACCTTTTTTGACCTTGTTGGTTGCACATATCAAGACTGCCAGCACAACCTACGTCCAAAGGGTTCGTGGCAGATATCATAAATAGGATACTTAAGTTCTCCTAGTTGGGTACGAAACATGCCCTCATACACCTCGTCTCATCCTTCCTGAGCTAAAGAACCCAAAGTAGCGAGAACATCCTCCAGCATCTCCCTTTCAGGGTTATCCTGTCCAATCTGCTTGGTGAGTTGAGCCGCAATGCCATGAATAGCAGCAATAGAGTGCTTATATCTCTGCCGCATGCCTCTATTCGTCGCAACAAGCACCGAACAGCAGAGTTGCAGAGCAGAAACCTGTGCTTCTTGCACCAGAGGCGACAATCCATTATCGGGTACATCCCACGCGGCTACAGCGGTGATGAGATCCATCCAAGCCTCGGGAATGCCACCAGTTTCTTGCTCAACAAGGGGGAGCAGGATACGAACAATGTCTGTGGCTCGTGATGCGTCCACTTCACGACAAGTCTGTGATCCACGCTGAAGAGTTGAGGTGAGATCGCGAGTAAGGATTGTCCAGCCTTCGTTGGCAAGTAACGACTCGCGACCTTTGGGCAGCGTCGTCACACCTTCGAGGGCGACCAGTACGGCAGATCGAAAGTCGAGCTTATCCTGCGAGCTAGATTTGTAGAGGTCCATAAACATGTCCATTAGCCCCGTTGCCTCCTTTCGCAGCGTATCATTTTCTTCTTCCCGCAGCCAGAGCGCCAGCGCTCGTACAGCGGAGAGTATAAACATGTCATCGTCAGCATTGTCCTTTATTGAGTCCCAGGCCAGTGTGTGATGTGTTCCTGTCGACGTCTCTGCTGTGTTGGCGCGGGCATCTGGATGTAAGCCCATGGCTCCCGCAACAGAAGCATCCCATCGGTCCCGTAGATATTCGGCTGTTAGGGACATTGTTTCGGATAATCCTTTGCGGAGCTTGAGAAGATTTTCAGGGGCCATAAAGAAAGTTTCCATAGACTCGTCTTCGAGACATTGCACGAGATATCCAATGAATATGGAGATAATGTCAAAGGCGGATGTGAGCCTTGTCGACACTTTGGGGTACTCGGGTTTGTTTAGTTGTTCCAGGAGCGTGGGAGCGGACGAGCGGATATCGATAAGTAGGAGGTTAATGAGCAGATAGGAGAAGGGTTTGTCGTCCTTTTTGGTGTCGGTGAATATGAGTTTTGGGGCTTCAGTTGGATAGGCTTGGAGTATTGATGCTGTAGCGTTGGAGTAGGCTGAGCGAGCTTCAGGCGTCGGACGACTTGTGACGAGGTTTTCGATATAGTTGACGACGCTCTTAAGCCATTTGGGTTGTCGAGGTAGAATCTGAAGTAAGATTTTAGCTAAGTGGCTATATGATAATGACTGTAACAACATACGATGAAGTTGGCATGCCGTAGAAAGTAGCCGAGAAACTCGAGAAGGGTCACAGCATCAGTGCCAGTAAAGGATGAGACCAGACTTTGAATTGCAGTATCGACCTGAGTGGCCAGTGCAATAGGGTCCTCAATACTTGTCATCGAGCTGAGCCACGCAAAGCATAGAATATCAAGAACTTGTGCGTGACTTGGTGCAATTTCTGTGAGAGGGCTGAAGTCTTCCACCTTGATAAACATCTTTGCTCCGTCTTGGGAGCTGGCTAGGGTGTGTAGTATTTGAAGGATCAAGTTTGTGGTATCCTCGGAACTATATCAGTCAGTAATTTGGTCTCGGGAGCTCATTTTCCAGTTCACGTACCTATAGAGAACTGCATCGACTAGTAGAGGGATTCTGTCGGTAAACTTGGTGTCTGTTTTTGCCTTCTCAGGGAGTAGAATAGCAAAGATGTGCAAAATAGACACGACGAGATCTAGCATCTCTTTTGCATTCTTGCTCGAAGGTTTCGAGCCGGTACGCAGCAGCCGGTCTAGGAACTTTGGCGAGAGGCTGGACCATAGGCTCTGGACTGTAGATTCATCTTGTCGGAGTTGCTCTGAGCTGTCGAGGACTGACTTGAGCAGAGCGAGTCCTACAAATCTTTGGGTATCGTCTTTTGCCTTGAGAAGAGTCTGTATCTTGTTGAGGTCTGCGGGTTGTGAAGCAGGGCTTGGTGTAGTAGTCTCATCCATATTTGGTTGTTGTGGACGATTTTGAGTGATGAGAATAGGGGTTTATAGTCTCTGAATTTGGCCAATTATTGGTTTTCTATTGAAACAAATGAGAGATGTTGAGGTCTGAATCAATATGAGACTGCAAGTTATTTGCTAAGAAAGAGTTGAAGAGTCTATGTTGATCGTTTGTTAGGCCCACTATTTCTAAATCACCTCGATAGGTGCATTCTAGAAACCTCCAGGTGAAGGTGTTGAAGGATTTAGCAAATATTACACTGAAAAGATATTTTGACGAGCAGAGTATACTGTAGTTAGGAATGATATAGGATCAGCAGTGTTAGATCTGAAATGTTTCATGTCGCAACCAGATCTATCAGGAATGCACTGTTGCAAGACAATGTTTTAGCCAGCTCGGGATAGAATCAGCCATCCGATGATTTAGATCTAGATAATTAAACTTGTATCACATAAATGATATTGATAGGGGTCTAATAGCATTCAGACTCTTTTGCCTAAATTAAATTCCAGATATAACAGCTTGAGGACACTGTAAGACTTTGGAGCCTGAACTCTTAAACATAGAATAAACCACTAACATTTATCAAACATTGCAAGGGTCTAATATATAGTCTAAGAATTGTAAGTATGTTCAATGTCCTGCTACTGTATTATTTACAAGCTCATATTTGGTGATGATGGTTTCGGTGGTAGACTCGACGTTTCAGGCAATACACTAAGATACCTATGGAGCCTCAACTTACAGCGTGTCATCCACTAAACTCCCAGCAAGTCATAGCGACCAAGCTGACAACAACCAACATCTCTCTGTCCTGTCATTTCCCTTCCAAACTCTAACATCACCAGGCTCCAAAAGCAAAACACGCAGAGACAAACAAAACTTTTGTCGCAAAGACTAAAGACTAAATACTAATCTAAAGTCTCCAGCTGTGAGCGTCTCTGCTATACAATGTCATGAGCCGCATCATGTCTGGAGCGCCTCAAAACGACCCGTACGCCTTTGCCTCGACCTCGGCCTCAGCTTCAGCCTCAGCCTCGTCTTCATCGCAGACTCCCAATTCCAACTCGGACGATCGCGACGAGCTCGACTTTCTCGATGACCATGACCATGATCATGCCCAAGCCAGCAGCAGCCGAGGAAGAGCCCACGATAGAGACGTCTACAACACCAGCAGCCGCAATGTCCTCGACGACGACCCCCTTCAGAGCGATCTGAGTGCGCCCATGACCTTCAAGCGCAGACAAGGTCCCTCTCTCTGGTCTGTCCCCTCCCGCCTCCTCTCCGCCATCACAGGCTCGCGATCGAATCACTCGCTACCGCCTTCACGAGGCGCATCGCCGGCTGTAGTCTCGGGCTCCAATACTTCCCCGCGCGCCGAACCCGCTACCTTCAACGATACGTCCAAGGATGGAGCGCCGCTCGATTGGCACGTCGTGGGACCAGGTCGTCGTGTTGGGTACGAGGATCTCACGGCCATTGACTGGATCTTTGAATACACAAAAGAGCGCCAGCGACTGCGCGTCCTCTTCTCGAGCGCAACCGGTCTTCTAGGCTATGTCCGGCGGCTCATCGACGCCAGTCAGGTCTGGATCGTCTTGCTATTGACAGGAATGCTCGTTGGCGCAGTCGCTGCTGGTATCAACGTCACAACCGACTGGCTTGGAGATTTGAAGGAGGGTTACTGTTCCGGTGGACCGGAAGGCGGCCATTTCTACCTGAACAAGGCCTTTTGCTGCTACGGATATGACCAGGGCTCTAAATGTAACGGCTGGAAGTCTTGGGGTGACTCCCTTGGAGTGCATTCGAAAGGCGGAAAGTGGCTTATTGAGTATTTCTTCTTTATTGGACTCGCGGTATGCGCAGGCCTTGGCTTGTCTCTTCTCTTGCTAATAATGAATCCAAGATGCTCTTCGCATACGTCGCTGCGCTTCTTGTTCAGGAATATGCCATCTATGCAAAGCATAGCGGTATCCCTGAGATCAAGACTGTCCTAGGAGGCTTCGTCATCCGACGGTTCCTTGGGATTTGGACACTTATAACCAAGTCGCTTGGTCTTGTGAGTTACCAAGCCATTCCCTCAACTAGCCAGTTGCTTACACTTAATCACAGTCTCTTGCTGTTGCATCAGGCATGTGGCTAGGCAAAGAAGGCCCCTTGATTCATGTCGCTTGCTGTTGCGCCAACCTATTTACGAAATTGTTCCGCAACATCAACGACAATGAAGGTAGAAGAATGCCTTTCTCCTCACGCTTTCAACTCGATTAACATGTGCCCATAGCTCGGAAACGCGAGGTTCTATCAGCCGCTGCCGCCTCAGGTGTCTCAGTGGCCTTTGGCTCTCCCATTGGTGGTGTCTTGTTTAGTCTTGAGGTTGGTTTGCATCGAATCCTTTACTCAACCTCATAACACTGACTCATTACAGACTCTATCATACTATTTCCCCGACAAGACCATGTGGCAGAGCTTTGTCTGCGCCATGACTGCAGCTGTTGTCCTACAAGCTTTTGACCCTTTTAGATCTGGCAAGCTGGTTCTGTACCAGGTCCATTACAGCATCGGATGGCATGGTTTCGAGTTGTTGCCCTATGCTATACTGGGTATCTTGGGAGTAAGTCAGATACCCCTCTAAAGATTCATTCAGCTTACCAAGTCTTCAGGGCATCCATGGAGGTCTCTTTATTAAACTCAACATGGCCATTGCCAGGTGGAAAAAGTCCAACCGATGGATCCCTGGGCCGATTGTCCAAGTCCTCATCGTGGCTTTCTTCACAGCCCTCATCAACTATCCCAACTTCTACATGAAGCTTCAGACCACTGAGCTCGTCTCAAACCTCTTCTCCGAGTGCTCTCAAGTCCTCGACGACCCCATCGGCCTCTGTAGAACAGGCGCTGCCTCGGCCAGCACCATAGTCCTCCTGGTCTTTGCCTCAGTCCTGGGCTTCTTTCTCGCCGCCGTCACTTTCGGTCTGCAGATTCCCGCCGGCATCATCCTCCCTTCCATGGCCATTGGCGCCTTGACAGGTCGAGCCGTTGGTATTATCATGGAGATTTGGGTCACCAATCACCCCAACTTCTTCCTCTTCGCCTCATGCGAACCTGATATTCCCTGTGTTACGCCAGGCACATACGCCATCGTCGGCGCCGCAGCCTCCCTCGCTGGAGTAACTCGCTTGACCGTCTCCATTGTTGTCATCATGTTCGAGCTCACCGGCGCCCTAACATACGTCCTCCCCATCATGATCGCTGTCATGATCTCCAAGTGGGTAGGCGATGCTTTCTCGCGCCGCGGCATCTACGAGTCCTGGATTCACTTTAACGAATACCCCTTTCTCGACAACAGCGAGAACAACGAGGTTATCCCCGACATTCCCGCCGCCCAGGTCATGACCCGTATCGAGGATCTCGTCGTCCTCACTGCTACGGGTCATACTATCGCCTCTCTCACCACCATTCTCGAAATGCACCCATACCGCGGCTTCCCTGTCATATCAGATCCCCGTGAGGCCATCCTCCTCGGCTACATCTCTCGTGCAGAACTCGCCTACAACCTCTCAGCCTCAACCCAACCACCTCGCTCCCTCTCCCCAGAGACAGAAGCCTTCTTCTCCCACCAACCAATGGCCGACCCACGCACCACCCTCGACCTGCGCCCTTGGATGGACCAGACGCCTCTCACGCTACCTTCGCACACGAGCCTCCACCTGGTTGCAACTTACTTCCAGAAGCTCGGCCTACGCTATCTCCTCTTCAGCGACCGCGGCGTCCTGCAGGGCTTGCTGACCAAGAAGGACGTCTGGTATGTCCTCAACGGTGCTGAGGAAACGCGTCGAACCATGGGTCTAGCACCAGCTGGTCCTGGCCACGAGACAGGAGTGACCGATAGGACACCAGATGACAATGGCGGCGGTGAAAGCAGTGGACTGTTGCGCGGTGACGGCGCTGATGACGCTGATAGTATACAAGGAGAAGAACCAATGTTATAAAGGAGTTATTTTAGACGGGATACTGAATTATGTATGATTGATTTTATGAGCATGCTAGTTTCTTTGGCCATATAAATGAGTTTTTCGTTTCGTTTCACAATCATGATATGTATGATACGATAAGTGAGCAAAGTGCCATCAAAGTCCACACAGGAGCATACCGCTCCATTGCTCGGCAAAATTCTATTATATAACACGTCCATCTAACGCCAGAGTAGCAACCTGTCAGCCAATGCATATCCCTTGTGCCTCTTGAACGACCAATGCAGGAAAATAATTAAACAAACAGTAAGCCTAATATTCAAAGTCGTCGTCCACAGAGGGACCCTTGTTCTTCGTTACGCTCTCTTGTTTGCGATACATCTCGGCAACTTGGCGACTTGTCGTGGCAGCATCGGCCTTCTTATCATCACGCACACGGATGAAGCGAGGGAATCGAAGACTGATGCCTTTGTTGCCTGATGGATCGACACCCTCGTGGGCGCCAGCCTTGTAGCGCGGGCTGAGAGTCAGATCTGCTGTCTTTACCTCCCAAACATAGCGAGGCTCGAACCAGACATCGGGCTGGTGCTGGCCACCCGAGGAGTGCGAGTAGAAGGGCTTAGGTCGGTCGATAGTAATTTCGGAGAGTTGCTTGTGAAGATCCTCAAGAACCTGTTCAGAGAAACCGGTTCCGATGTTGCATACAGTTTCGTACGTTTCCGAGTTGGGATTGTAACAGGCCAAGAGGAATGCGCCGTAAACGGACGTACGCTTGCCTTTACCGTAGTACGCACCCAGAACAACAAGATCCAGAGAATCACCAATGCCTGAGAGATAATCTTTCTTGATCTATAAGGACAGTTAGAATGACGTTCTTGGTAACAAAAATTAAAAGTTCTTACCTTGAGCCAGTTACGACTTCGCTTACTGGGCTCATACCCGCTCTCAGTTCCGTCCAGCATCTTGACCATGAGACCCTCACACGACGCCTTGACACTTTCGTCAAGGAAAACTTGGATTTCGTCCAGTTCTTGACCGTCCATGTGAGTAGCCAAGGCAAACTCACCCTCCACTGGAGTGAAAGCGGCCTCTAGAAGCTCACGTCGCTCGCGCAACGGCTTCTCGACAACTGCCTCCCCGTTGAGATACAACAGATCGAATGCAAACACGCAAACCTTGACCTTGACGTCCTCGACCTTGACATCCTTCTTCTTGCGTGTCATGAGCTGTTGGAAGGGCAGTACCTTCTTCTCATCTACATCCCAGGCCACAGTCTCGCAATCCAAGACAAAGCTCTTGGTATCGGGCTTTACCCAGGTGTGAAGCTTGGCAAGAATATCCGGGTACTTTTTGGAGAGGTCTTCCGAGTTTCTCGAAAAGATGCTTGCAACACCAGCTGCCGCCTCCTTGGCTGCACCCTGGCTTGCCTCGTTCAGCTCTTGAGGAGCATCCTTTGCCACGTAGTGAATTTGCGCTCTTTCTCCGTCATACTTGTACTCGCAAGTAAAGGTTTGCCCCTCAAAGCGGTCAAGAACTTCGGTAATAGCCTTGGTTGGCTTGGCCAACATGGGCTTCAGAGGAACACCTGGTCGGAGCTTGCAGTTCTCTCGGAGCTTCATAAGACCATGTTCGAGAATAGCAGGAATGATTACATTGTAGCTGGGGAGTTCACTATGTCTTGTTAGCGCGGCGTCTCACCAAATATCAACCAACTGCTTACCTGTATACCGTCTTCAGAATTGATTCGCCCTTCTCCAAGTCAGAAGTACTGGGGACCTTTCCCTTGACTTCTGCTTCATGAGCAACGACAGCTTGAGCCAGTGAGACCAACACAGTTCTCTCGGCCAAGCCGAGCCTCAGCTTGCCTTCCAAGAATCGAATAATAAACTTGGCTTCACTCGGGCCACCTTTGTCCTTGGTGATGTCGACCTTGCCGGCGGAATTAGCATCGGCAGCAGCCAAGAGCTTCTTGATACCGTCGACCTTGCGACCCTGAGCACCATTTCCAGTAACAGTAGCAATGTTCATTAATCCTTGGTGAACTCCCTTGATAGTCAAGGCCTTGGGCTTGAACATGGTGCGTTGGGTTGATCGACTCTTTACTGCCACCAGTCCAAGATCGCCAATCTCTTTCTGATCAGCCTTGATCACTTGAAGACTGCGTCCAGTCGTCTCGCCAATAGCCTTCATAATGAGAGATTCGCCAATACCAAGTTCAATGCCAGCGTAATCCGGAGCCAGCTTGTTGATCATAAGCAAAACAGTTGGTAGAAGATCGTCGGGCGTCAGTCGCATAACTTGACGAAGGAATAGGGAGCAGTGCTCCATGATGATCAAACGTTTGGTGGTCATCTCAACGAGAGAAAAGGTTGTGCATAGGGCGGCATAGGGAACAGGAGTACCAGGTTGCCAGTCGGGATAGGGGTCCTTGGGTTTAGACTTCAACTTTGTCTGGACCTTCTCACGAGCCTTTGCAGCAGCTTCGGGCTTCTCATCTTCAATTTCGGCCTCCTCTTCGGCTTCTGATGCTGATGCTGTCGATGCTTCCTCCTTGACGGCTTCGTCAACTTCTTCAGGAGTGGGATCCTTGGCTGCCTTGGCTTTAGGCTTAGGCTTGGACTTGGACTTTTTGGGTGACTTGGGCTTCGGTGGTGGGCTCGCCGACTTGGATTTCTGAGGGGATTGGGTCTTCTCCTTCTTAACGGGTTCATCGATCATCTCGTCATCCTCATCTTGTTCAATTCGTTTGCGAGTTCGTCGCGCTCGCTTGGTGACAGGACCATCGCTATCGTCATCGACCTCCTCTTTCTTAACTGGTGTCGGCTCAGGTTCGGTTTTGTCATTGTCTGTTCGTGATCGCTTCTTTGATTCTACTTCACATGTTAGAATGCGATTGACCGTGGTTGGGTTGGACGATAGCCTGCCTTTATCAGAATCCGAGCTCGACTTGACCTCGCCATCAGCCTCCTCGTCCTTCACCTCTTCCTTCTTTGCCTTGGTGCTAAAGGAGAGTTTTGTTTGCTGAGGCGGCGGTGCGCCCTTTGAACCAAAGAATTTGCTGTACAGAAGAATTTCTCATGGTCAGCGACATTCAGCTTGTAGTCATTCCTCCACACGCACCCGATTGTGCTCTGCCCAGACTTGACATACCCGAGTGTCGCCTGCTTGGGTGCCATGATGCATAGATTCCTTGATGTTCTCAATGGTAAAGAACAAGAAATGCAACAGTTGAAAGGTCTTGACACCAGCTTGGAGGTGTTTTGGCGGAGGAGAGGGGCAATTGTAAACCCACGAGTTGAGCTGACACTGGGAAGCATGACGCGCCGGCTAGGCAACCTGTCGCGTTAAGTGCTTCCTGTCGCGACCTGAGGTACGACCAAAACGCGCGAGATGCCTGCACCACGTGACCATGATGCCTAGAGTGCCTACCTAGTAAGGCGGGACGTGCACCCGGTGAGTTCCCTGTTAGGCTTAGTGTCAATTAATTTTTGCTTGGTATTAGAGCGGCGCCTAACAGTCACAGTTACATGATATTCGGAAGAGATAGGCCGAGATGGCTCGATATATCATGATATGATTTGGGGGAAAAAATATTGACAAAACCCGGATTAAAGCAAGACATCCATGAGTACACCAAAAGAGCAATCCTGGATCTTCGCCCTTCTCCATTTTCGGACCATGCCAGGCCTCTCTAGATAGTTCATGGATGTATATTACAGTAAGCAACAAGTGCTGGAATCATTACGGTGATCTTCTTTCTCCAAGCCCCGACGCTGGCATTTCCTTTCCCATGCTGTGCATCCCTAATCGAGCTCAACGATTCTACATGCTAAACTAGTCAGTATCAGTATTAATACATCTCAGCTCTTTAGCAACCCCAAGCCCAACTTCAAGTAAAATCAATTTCCCATTGGTGGCACCCTATCTGGGGTGGCTTCTAATTCTTCTATACACGGCGCCGCTCCTTTGGTATTATGGCCATAATACGTAGCAATATCAAGAACCAGAACGCTAATATTTGCTTCCGGTACAGCCCATGCCACCATCTGAAGATGCAACTCCATATTCCGTCCATAAAGCTCCAGTTTCCCATAATCCCTTGATCAATGCTGTCATATGTCATGCGGACCAAATCATCCATGGCTAAAGATGTTTGTGACCTGGTGATGCAGAAACGCCGTAAACATGCTTCCAGATACCCTTATCACCTCTACAACAATTCAAGTGAAACCCATAAGAAATGCCAGAGCAGATAACCGGGTCAGTCCTTTTGATACTCGGTGTTGAATCCATATGGTAGGTGCGCCTTGGGTTGGTGCGCTTGCCGCTGGTATATCAATTTGATCGCCGTAAGAGCGTCGTCGCAATAATTCGTGGATCCAATTTTAGTCGTCATGGAAAAATGTGCCGCCCTGCAAAGGGGCCGTCGAAGGACCAGCATCATGCATGTCGACATCCTGAGCCGAAGGATCTCGGCCAGAGTTAGCCAACGCAGGTTGCGAAGCGCGATAGTCCATTGCCATCGCGCTCAATGGGCGGTTTGGGTCGTCCTCCAACACCCGCTGTTGAAGCGAGAGGGGTCGATCGTAGAGCATCTCCTCAGGTGGTGAAAACGACCACACCTATTACAGTCAGTCCTGATCCTACGAGTTTCTTCATTTCTCTCTTACCTCCATGACGGTACGGCCTTGTCTCAAGGCCAAGGCAACACACTTCTCATCCTCGAATGCCACTCGCCAGACAGCTTCGCCTTGAGCGATGAGTTCTCGAACCAGGTGTCCGGTCTTGAGATCCCAGATCTTAACTCGACCATCACTGCCGCCACTCACGACTCGAGTATCATCAAATTGAAGGCTAGTGACGCTGTTATCGTGGGCTGCGAGACGATGGATCGGGCACATCTTTTCCAACGACCAGACTCTGACTGATCCATCTGATCCACCAGTGACTAATGTGTCACCGCGCATCTGGAGCTGGCCAACAAGTGAAGTATGACCTTGAAGAATAGCAAGGCATTCACTGTGGTATTGTTAGCAGTCGTCATTTTTCGATATCGGCACAAATACATACCCAGAAGTCGGATCCCAGATCCTGACATTGGTATCCAGACTGCCTGTGACAACTCGCTTGCCGTCAAAAGCAATAGCGTATATTTGGCTGAAATGTCCCTGTAGCGTTTGAAGGCAGCGGCCTTCAGAGATGCTCCATACTCGAGCAAAGGTATCGTAGCTACCGGATACGACAATGTCACCCTTGATCTCGAGGCATCGAACACTAGACTGATGCCCAACGAGAACATTTTTGCAAAGACCAGTTCGAATATCCCACACTCGAAGGGTTGTGTCTCGGGATCCTGAAATCGCCGTATTCGCATCTGCCATCTTTAAACATCTAACGGTAGAGGTGTGTCCTCGTAGAGTATGCAGACAGGCACTGTATTCTGTCAGCTTGAGACCAACCTAGCACCGTGGCGTTCGATACTCACCCAGTCTTAAGATTCCACACTCGCACATCACGATCACAGCCGCCACTGACCAAGGTATCGTCCCAGGGAACCATAGCCCAGACACCCATAACATGGCCCTGCAGTGTGCGTTGCGAGTCCCCCTCGGTATCAAACACGTGGATCTTCGCATTATCAAGTGCCACAATGATGTATTTGGGCGTCAGATGCAAGCTTGTAACAACGCCGCCCTCTTGGGTGATATTCCGTGTTGTGCTGGTACCACCGGACCTCCAAGCGGCCTCAACCAAGTATCTCTGCTTGAAATGAGACTTGTAGGTCCGTAGTCTGGGCCTACCAGAAGCATTCGGTCCATCAGATGATCGAGTACCCATGGTGTAAGAGAAAGGACGTGAGCCTGGGAAACTGTTACTGGCCATATCCGCATCGACTCCGTTCAAGGCCTGGGCAGCTGGCCTCGAAGAGAAATTAGGGGCATGTGTGTAGACTTCTGATAATCTGCGGCCGTAATCGTGTTTAACGCAGAGGTTCTTCCATGTCATATCATCGCTAAGGAGGTCTCGCCATCGTTTTGACACCTGCGAGGCTCGTGCCAGGACTTTGGGGTCATCAATAAAAGACAATATCTACGCACCATGGTCAGTACGCTAAACGCAAGAAACTATAGGAGAAATGAATGGTCGCATACCCGAAGACACAGTTCGTCCGGGAGACTTGTGAAAGGATCTTTCTTGAGCAGCGGGCTAACAAATTGGTGAACGAAGCTCAGCTGTTGACTGGTACATAGGTTGAGTAAATCTGCAAGAACCCGTGTTCGCTGAGGACCGGAGCAGTTTTTGAAGTGTTGGCGGACCTTGGCCAGGAAGAAATCCTCGTCGTCGGCTGCATCGCTCCAATCTGGTTGAAAATGCGACGGACCTGGTGATGCAGCGGGGGTCGGGGGCGGTGGAGGTGAGCCGGTGAGTTGTTGATCAAAGTCTGCGGCGGGTGTAGACATGCTGGGAGTTGGAGGGCCACGCAAGTGCCGTTGCTGCTGAGGCAGCTTTTCCAGGCGATGGTTAACCATGGGGCTACTGCTAGTCGTATTAAGGGCCAAATCGTCGCTGAGGGCGCTTCCTCGCCGTTCAGAAAAACTCATGGGTCGTTGGTAACCGGCCATGACCCAGCCGGTCGCCTTCGGTGGTATTGGTTTAGAATTATCGATTGAGTTTGCAATATTTAAACGAGAGTCAAAGACGCGATTGAGATAGGCTTAGGGACTGTCGACGGTCGATATCGAGGATATGTCAAAGATGGAGCGCGAGTGGGGATGGAAATCGAGTCGGCGCGAGGCCTATGCCAACAATTCGAGGGGGAGGTCAGCACATGTAGAACGGGATGAATCAGTAATGATCGCGCAAGTCCACGATATAAGGGGATGAGTCGGTGTCAGAGAAAAGCAACAGATGATAGATATTGAAAATGAAAAAGGGTGCGTGAAGGAATGAAGCAGAACCAACGGTGAATGGCGATAGTCACTAGAGATAGTGGAGAGACGGGCAGACGGTACGGTACATCCAGGGACGAGGACGGGGACGGGAATGCCTGGTTGTGTTCTAGGATCTCAATCTTGGCTTGTCGAATGAGCCCAGGACTGGCTGATGACCTGGCGCGTGGGTCGGTCGGTTGCGGGCCAAGGACGATGGCGGGATCGAGGAGGCGCTAAGCGGAATTCATTACAGTACAATACAGTTCAGGTCCTCGCCAGGATCCGTCCCGTCAGCGGTTCCCTTGCTTTTGCTTTGTACCATCTGCTTCTTCCGTTCATAGAGAGAGGGTCATGCCGGCCGTCGCCGTGACCGCGGGCGGCAAATGGCTGGCCAAGATATCTGGGCTGACAAGGCCGGGCACGGGTACGGGCACAATAGCGAAAGGGGTGTCTTACCAGATGTATAATGGGCTTGTCCGGCTTTGTAAGGACGAGACGAATAGAGATTGTTGCGAGGCGTGAATCAATCCGATGACCAGATGCAGTAGTGGCGGCGAGACACGGCGAGAGGCTGGGTGAAAAAGAAACGACCAAACAGGAAAGGGGAACAGAATAACGAACGAATGGACAGACGCTGCACAGATCAAAAACAGCCCGGGCCGTAAATGTTGGCGGCTGTTTCGACTTGATTCGAATTGCGTTTTCTTTCAGACGTCAAAGAGTTGGGTAGTTGTAAGAAGACATGGAAGTTTGAGTGCCTTGGTTTTGATATAAGGCACGTGTTAGAGGTGCTTGGGAAGGAGCTGAGAGAGCAACACGGGTAAGGTACCTAAGGCTCCTTCCTACCTTATGTCTCCAACGCCTGTATTTTCTTTTTCTTTTCTTTTCCTTTGATGGCTCTTACCTATGCAAGGAACTCGTAATGCAGCATTCCCGTCGATTTACTATATTAGTGCTTGATCCGTAACCGCTCATCCACTTGATATGGATAGAAGTTAGACTGGAACATGAGATGCCAAAGCCAGCCCGCACTGATGTTGAATTTGGAACAGGGGTCTCAAGCCGGCGAAACAGAACATGTCTGGCGCTTCCTCTGGACCCTCCACTGGTATTGAATCAATCATCTCCGTTGTCTGTCGTGCGCAGTATCATATTGGATTACTCCAGGCCGTGCGCTATTCTCAGGTGCAGCCGTGGCTGTTGGCTTTTCGCATTTACTACGTAGGTACAGCCATGACGGGTTATACCGGTAATATCATCAGCAATTACGTTGCAGTTCAAGATCTGAGGATAAATTATAATCCAATCTCAGCAACTCCTCCTCACACTTGGATGCCTCCGCACTGCAGCTTGCTGCAAGACATCGCGACCCTTCCCCCATCGAGTCTAGCCATGTGATGAGATGTGACACTTCAGACTGTCGAATTGTACATCATATGTGCATATCGAGTGTGTTGATGAACCCCTCTTTCGAGTCCTGGGACAATCATCAGGTACAAGGCATTCAAGATAATACAAGGGTCTAGCTTCTTGTTCAGCTTGCTCTTGCTTGATATCAAGTCCAATAAGACCTCAAACCTCCTGTTTCTTTGGACAAGTTTCAAGGAAATCTAACCACCATTTAGATATTTATGTACTGTCTAGCGCACGCCACGGTAATAAACTCCTCTGACGTTGTCAAGGCCTCGGAATATTCACGAGAAGCGCCAATGGCGTCAACGAACAAGTTTGAGTCCAAGTCTTTCAGCCGCCCTGATATTAAACTTTCCAGTAGCCCCGAGCTAGCGACGCACAATGCCTTGGAAATGCTGCATACCGCACTGTTACAGCACAAAGACCCTTGCCTGAACCCCTGGACTTAGGTCCATGGATGGCTTCGCTCTACGTATCCGTGTGAGCGGACTTGGCCGAACGCCTCTCTTGGCTTTTTTACTACTGCCTCTTTGTTTCAGCATCCTGCTAGCCAATTGCTAATGTCCGTCCTTGAACGGTTATAGTGTCCTTTAGAAGATATTAATTTCTTCTTCCTGTCCTAGGTCAAGTCAAATATTGGCATTGGCTCATCCAAAAGATGAGATCGTCTAATCTGCAATTGCAGAGAATAAAATCCACTCTCCACATCAACGGACGGACCACCTCGTCCTGAATGGAGCTCACTAACAACTCCATCATGTCAACTTTCCAAGGCTATACAAAACAGAAAATACCTCTCAGACGTTTTTCTGCCTATGTGACTATTTTTGAAGCATTTTTCTCTCTTCATCCCTGCCAAGCTAGGAGTAGTAGGATCTAAATCAGTCTGATAAAGCTCTTCTTTGAAACATAGTCGGATCCACGAACCCATTAGCGAAACGCTTGGTCTAGGTTAAGAAGTCTGCTTCGCTCGGTTAAGAGGCATTATTTCAATGAAGGCTGCGCTTTGACGAGGTCGCCAACACTTATATCGTTCTGATATCATGGAAGTGAGCGAGTTGTTATCTAGGAAGTTTCAGGCTCGATGTCAGTAGTTCTAGTAATTCACAAACGTGACAGACTGCCAATATGTAACACATCTCGAAGCAGTATTTATGCATTCCCTATAGCCCAAGGCGCTCCTATATGGCCCACGTCGTCCGTATACATTTTATCCACCCGATTTTTATCGCCCTCGAGAATCGCTCCTAAATCTATTCCGGTCCCGCTACCAAGGAATTTGAAAAGAGCTCGCCGGCCCTTCAGAACAAGAGAAAAGTTGAAAAGCGCCAAATCATCATACACTTGATGCGGCGTTGTTAAACTCCATTGCCAACCATGAAAAAACCCAACATGCTTAGCATGAGTTCAAAAGAGGTATATTGTTTCTCAGTGATGATGGCCGAACTGCGTAAGTAGCGGCACCAGCATGCCACCGATCGTGGCCAGAGTATCACGCATCTGCGGGCCCTTGGGTTTCCGCTGGGCTGAAGCAGTGCCATCTGCATAGCCATTGAGCCCATGCTCGTGAGCATTGGGGCCACTGTCTTCTTGCATTGCGTGCATAGCAACGTACCTATCCCAGAGTTAGCAATGTTACGTCCAACGGCAAAGAGACAAACTAACAAGAACGTGCCACCCGAGAAGAGGAGCAGCATGCCAGTCCACCAGTGGTCACCTTCAACCTTGCCACCACCCAACAGAGTGATCAAGGACCATGTCGTTATGGCACCAAACGGAGCCGCCAGGCTAAAGACAATGAGATGCCCTCGAGCAGCTCGTTTTGACAGACCTTGTTTTAGGAGAAGTGAGGTAAGACCAAAGGCAGCAGGAGCTTTGTGTATCATGATGGCCGCGAAAATGATGAAACCAAGCTTCATATCTGAGGTGGTCGAAGAGGCGCCCATTGCAATTCCGTCGGCTGCAGCATGGATGACCAGGCCTGTAGTCGTGGCCAAGCTCCGCGCTCTGCGAGGGGTTGGCGTCAAAGATCCCAAGAAACCATCCGCTTCTTCATCCACAGAGGCAGAATCGCCGCCGAGGTTATCGAGACTGATATGGCGCATCTGAGGCGCGGAATGGAGACTTTCTGTCGCATGACGAGGTAGTCGATCGATAAGGAACATCAAAAGGAACCCTAGGATTAGGGAGAAGCCGATCTCGAAGGTAGGGATCGTATGCGCATGTCCGTGCTCGTGCTCATGATCGGCTTCGTTGTCTTGGTCGTGACCATGGTCGCTTTCCTTTCCACTTTCTGTCTTATCAGATCCTTTGTTATCTGTAGCCCCATCCTTTGTGGTATCATCGGCCGCTGCCACTTCAGGAGCCTCAACAGCAGCTTCGACGTCCGCACGTTTCACTTGGGCATTTTCCACCGCGGCATTGACAGCCCGACGAACAAGTGCATCTGTATTCGTCTCGTCGTCTTGTTTTCGGTTCGAGGCTGTACGAATCGCGGTAATGGGTTCGGGGAGGCCACGTGTAAGAATGGCGTGGTTCCAGGGGGTTCGGCGCACCAAGCTTCGAACTCGATGCATGTGAGTAGCCTCTGCAGGCGCGGCTGCGGCTTCAATGCCTTCAGGAATAATAACTATAAGCGATGTTCCAACCAGGATCCCTATGCCGACGCTTGATAGTAGTCGAAGTTGTGATTGGGAAAGCGACATTGACAGTGGCAGCGCTCCGGCGAGGAACGAGCTATTCGATAGGTTAGCAATTGATGAAGGAGTGTAAGTAGATCGATAATCGAGGTCGCACATACGCCAAAGCCATAACTAGCTGTGTCTGGTGTCAGTCTCCATGCCGAGCCAGAAACGGTATGGCAAGTAAGTTACTTACGCATAGGCCTAGAAGCAGTAGTATCCCTCCCATGATCGGTATGATGCCAATTGAAGCTCAGCTGGATTTGCGCAGAGAAGCCAGTACCAGAAGGAAAGACAACGGTGTGGACGGCTATCTGCGCATGATGCGTCTGTTAGAAAAGGTCGTCGAATGTGTCCCTATATGCGCTTATCAAGGGATCAAGGCGCAATATCGACGGCAAAGACGCAAGGGCGAGCGACAAAGAGGTTGGCGTGGAGGTTCAAATTTATCTGGCCTCGTCAGACAGTTTGAAGATGAATGGTTGGGTTGACACTTGACCAGCCCTGCGCGCTATCGATTGGTCGAAGCGGGGCATCCAGACCCTTATAAATTCCCTAACGTCCAGTGGAGGCGATAGATTCAGGGGAAGGGGTTAACTAAGCGGGTTCAGCTGGAGACTTACTTGGTGAGATCTCTTCTGAAATGGCATGCCAAGTGTTAAAAGTTTACAAGGGCTGCAGATGGGCTGTTGGGGTGAAAATTACATTAAAGGATAGACAGCAAATATCCTACATGCGCAACTTGAAAAGAAGAAGCTTGGCGACTGGACCATACATGGAATGTTGTCGTGGCTGGACTATCACGGTATAATTCCATGACATGGCAGCAGTATTGGTTGACATTGAAACCCAGATACTTAGCTTTGGATCAGGTGTCATTGACACTCTACAGAATCTTCTTTATTACTGTCCCCAATAAGGACATGTCTGCTGGCATATTATGAGGGCGCATGTCGTGGGAAATTGCTCCATCTCCATAAGCTTACCCTACGGTTCTACGTTTGTAAGTTTTGTTGAACAGCCCGGCACCTGGATTAAGTTGAACGTTAGAAACCACAGTGAAGAAGGCAAATTTGGATACAGAACCTGCTATGTGTCCCACACGTCCATATTGAATATCATTAATTGAGGCAGCATCGGTCTTCACGTAGGTGTGAATGAGATATCCTAATAACCTCATATTAACTAAACTCCTTGAAATACACGGGACTCCTTCGGGATTAGGCTAAGTATTTCATAAAAGCGCATACAAATGCATATAAAGAGTGCTTCCTAGTATTCACTGAAACGATAAAATCGGCATGTTCATCACGTCGACTGCTTCATTTACATCCGTCGTATAAGTTGCTTGCCCTGGCCCGTGCACCACTGCAACTAAACCCCCCACCTCGAAATGTGAATCAACAACCTTTTTTAATTGATTCAAACTCAAGAGCTTGGAGCATCTTCAGGCTCAATGCCGTCAGCTTCTAGGGCCCTCACATGATGGGCGAAACTGAGCAGTCGCCTCGAAGACGTCATATCCTCTCCTCTATCAACCCTGACCAGCCTCGAAGCAGAAGAAGTCAGTCACCAGATTCTCGGCCTCGAGTCGATCTCAAGAGAGACCCATCGCCTGATGCGACCCCAGAGCGCGCCGACGCTCAGCACGAAGAAGATGCAGGAGACACCACAGCACCGAGGCGTTCACGTCTTCGGCTGAAAGACCACCACAGATCTCGTCGTAGATCGCGAAGCCGGCACCGAGATCGCCATGATGATGACGATAGCCAACGGCGTTCACATCGTCGTCACCACCGACACCGACACCGTCGACGACATCGCTCGCCTACTCCTCCGAACCCCCATGAACCGGAGCCCTTGGATCCCGAAGCGGCATTCCGTGAGTCTCTGTTCGATGCTATGGCCGACGACGAGGGCGCTGCATACTGGGAGGGTGTCTACGGCCAGCCCGTCCACGTTTATTCCAACGAGCGCGTAGGACCTACAGGCCACCTGGAGCAAATGACAGACGAAGAATATGCCGCCTATGTACGGCAGAAGATGTGGGAAAAGACACATGCCGGTCTGCTCGAGGAGCGCGCCTGCCGAGAGGAAGCAAGGAAACGCAAAGCTGAGGAAGATCGTCAGGCCCAGAAACTGCAAGAGGACATGGACCGCAGCATACGCCGTGGAGAGGAGCGCAGACAGCGCCGGCGCTGGGAGCAGCGGTGGGAAGACTACATTACGGCCTGGGCAAGCTGGGACGGCACGCCTGCGACGCTTGCATGGCCGGTCGAAAGCGGTCGCCTGGAGGACGTAGAAGAGGCGACAGTACGCAGGTTCTTCGTCAACGGGCTTAACCCACAAGAGATGGGAGAGAAGTCGTTTGTGGCAAAACTCAGAGACGAGCGCGTTCGATGGCACCCAGACAAGATCCAGCAGAAGCTCGGAGGACAAGTGGACGATGATACGATGAAGGGCGTGACAGCCGTTTTCCAGATCATTGACAAACTCTGGACGGACAGTCGTTCCAAGACGTGATGGAAAGCCAGCAATTATTCCCTACCAATAATGAATGCACGAAAAAAAAAAAAAAAGATGCCTTGCACAATGCATCTCACGGATATGAATGTCCTCTGAACAGATTCTGGCGACTTCTTGAAATACTTCCTGCCTAAGAAACCCATTGTCATACGTCTTATTAGCACAATTCTATGTGGACAGTTAGAATTCAGTTTCGAGATTCAACATCTGCCTCACATAACATGGAAGCAGGATGTAACAGACACCCTATCTTGATGGTTTGCCAATGGCTCGAATAAGCAGAGCAAGAGTGAATGAGGCCAGGAAATGAGAGCTCTACCATGCTTCAGTGAGTTCAAGTGCTACTAAATGCGTTCGGTCTTGCAAAACATCTTATCAATTTGTTTGACTCAGTGGTTTATCATCCCTCTGGCGAGCCTCTTTGATGCAATAAGAGGCGTAGAAACCAGACCTGCCATTCCGCTCAAGGTTATTAAATGTCATCCTTGCAGATGTGATGTGACGAGATGGCTTTGGTGTGTCACCCTTGTAACCAGTTGCACATTGATGCTGAAAGCGATCGAAGTTGGAGCCTCTCCTATAAATTGAGCAACCTTGAGTCCCTCATCGACTAGATTGATGAAACCGGCGCTCATGTATGACATGAAACGGCCACAAAAAACTCTCATAATAAATAAAGTTATTACTCAACGACGATATTTGACAAGTACCTGTATCTAATTATACATAACTTTCATCATGTCTTGTGATAATTCCCACCTCATTCGTAAGCAGTCCTAGTCGTTCAAGTAGACTGCAACTTGTTCGTAGAAGTTAAGCATTATATCCTGATGTCTATCAAAAGTTATCAGTACCCACCCACTACACTGTCGCATTGTCAATTAACCATGGAAGTATGCATAAGTAGACTCGGGAAAAGCTAAACACACCTACAGATGGCCAATTTAGAAGGGAGTGCAAAATGAGCATAGGGAGAATATGGGATTGCTGTATATCGAGCTGAATTGAACACCTGAGTTAGCCCAAGGGAGGTTGAAACCATAGCAACGTGTTGACTGTTTAATGTTACCTAATGGATTTATTAGCTGAAAGGGTGTCTCACTTACTGTTGGTCATTACAGCGGATGTGAGAATAGTAAATTGAGTGAGTGCCTTTGTTTATATCACCGATGCACAGTGGAATGTGGAACCCATAATTGAATCCTACTCAGCATTGCTTTGTTATTGGCTTCGTCTTGTGTGACAGAGACTGACTGCTTACGAGAAAACAGCGGATCTCGTATGAGTGGCCATTGCCATGGCATCACCATGCATGGACGGTTGGGCCTATAATGAGAGGTGCTGTATGTCCAAGCATGGGTGTAGCTCGTATTCTTGACTGGCACGAGACGTGCATTGCCGTGTCACGGTCTCAAGTTAAGGAGAGAAGGGAACTTGAGACACACACCGAGTCAAAAGGAAGGATTAGGACCTGAAACATTTAAAGCATAAACAAACTAATTAAGGGGCCTAGCGTCAAGTAAGAAATCAATTGTTTGCAATGTCAGGATAGTTAGTACTGGGAATCAATTGATTCAGTACTTGGCTTGAGTGGATGAGCCGAGTAAATAAGATAGGATGAGAGGTATGATGAGCAATTATCAGGATAATGTACACAAGCTAGGAACGATCACATAATGAGCGCATTAAGAGTCACCATAATAATAAAGAATCGAGGATATTGAAATGGTATTTTATTCCAGTTTACTCCCATAACCACACTAGCGGCAGATGCAGCGCTAGTTAATTAAGATCCCGAGTCCCAACATAGGTATCCTTGCTTTCCAAACGATTGGTTGTATATCCCAAGTAAACAGATGAGGACTCCGTGTAAATTGTTTCCACAAGGTGTGGCTGAAGATTTGACCGTATCGCTTCATTAATTGACCTGGTTCTGATGTTGTACACATGCTCCCCTTTACATGTTGGCAAAGAGAGCAGCACCACCCATGAGAGCACCCATGGCAACGGCAGCAGTGGGCATAGCACCGGCGTTGTCACCAGTGGCACTGGTGGCAGCAGCGCTGGCCTCGCTGGCGATGTCGCCGAGACTTGAGGTAGCAGCGTCGATTCGGGACTGGATGGACTCGGACTGGGCAGAGTTGGTAGCATCGGCGAGGTCAGAGCTGAGAGAAGCAACCTCCTCGTCGATGGCGCTGGAAACGGAAGCAACAGCGCTGGTGAGGCTGGCAAGGGCACTGGTGTCGGCGCTCTCAGTCTCGGTTCCAGAGGCGGTCTCAGCGCTGTCAGTCACGGTGGTGGTGCCGGTCTCGGTGGCGGTAGCAGAAGCACCGGAGGCATCGGTGGCCAGGCTGCTCAGACGAGAAGTGACCTCGGACTCAACACGGGAGGAGACCTCGTCAATGATGGAGGAAGCGCCATCAACTCTGGAAGAAATGTCGCCAATGACGGAAGAGACCTCATCGCCGCCGGGGATGTCGACAGTTTGAGCCTGTAATAGCTGTTAGTGATCTGATCGTCTATACACGAGGTCGAGTAGGTCGTACCTGAGCGTAGGCAGCCAGGACGGCGAGAAGAGTGGCAGTGGAGTACTTCATGATGTCGGTGTTGGTGATATAAAGTAACTTGGTTGTTGAATGAGTGATACTTGGGATCTGAAGTCTGGACTGAAATTGAACTGCAACGATGGATGGGAGGGAAAGAGAAGAAGGACAACATAGAAGTCTGGAGGTCGGGACGTTTTATGTACGCAGAGTCAGTAGGTGGCCATGCCATGCCTTGCCATGCCTTGGTTGCACACTTTGGAGATCGACTCTATTCCCACACCCTTTGACCCCGGACTGTCCGCCCTTGCTCCGGGGCTTGGCGATTCGCATGTTGGAGCAAGGCTCTGTAAGCAGTTAGGTCATAGATCGGTACCATCGGCTGCGCTGAATCGGACCTGTAATCCAAAGTATCTCCCTGGCTATGCGTATCCCAAGCATGTTCTGACACTTGCCTGATGTCAGCAGTAGCAGTACGTCCGTGCCATATACTGCACTGTGCCGTAGATCTCGCCCAGCTCGAGGCGTGCTCTGAGTGCTTTCATGGTGTGGTGCGTTGGCTTCAGCTCTCGCCTAGCTTATGCAGAGATGTCTTAGAGCACCAACTTGCCCCTATACGGTTTCCGAAAATAACCAGAGCAGCACGTCAGCAGCCAAGCAAGGCTTCGCCGTCTGCTCTCTGTGAAGCTTGGGAACAAAGCCGAGCCTCAAGCCTGCGTGGCTATTTGGAAGCTTTGGCAAGGGCTAGTATGACCGAGGTACTATCCTAGACAAGGCGGTAAGATCAATTGAAGCTGCTAGAACCAGTTTCGAGCTCTCTCAGATGGGTACGTGCTCTAGGCTGACTGTACCTGCATAATATTCCGCAACCAGGGGCTCAGTGCCGTCTAGTCGTGAGGAAACCGGAAATTGAGACAGAAGAACAAGAATCGTCTCTGGATGGTGTTTCTTGGCTACCAGGACCGAACCGCACCGCAAGTGTACCTGGCAGAGACATACCCGGTAAACCAACATCATCAATTCATCATGATCCAGCATGTACTGCAACAGGTGTGTTCGTAATTAGCTCCCTCTTAGTGCTGTGACTGCACAATATAGTACGGTAGAGCCAGACGGAATTGAGCCAAGCGGTTTGATTGGGGGGCAGCAAATCGGAGCGACTCAAAGAAAGAACCTGAAAAAGATCAGTTCAGGTCAAGCCGAAATTCCGTGTCGCTTCAAAGAACAAGCTTGTTTGTGACGTTGTTGTGGAGAAGTCGAAGAAAGAAAAGGGTGGAGTTGTTAATGCTAGCTCAGCCACGTTTGCCACATTGTCGGCTCTTCCACAGCCACATACCGCCGACAAATTAGGACATTTCTTTCTCCAAAGCGCAAGCATCTACTCCCTTTCTTCTCGCTTTTTTGCCCTCGCTTTCACCCTCGCCTTCGCCTCCAGTTTTCCTCGATCGCGTAATTATAGCTGTCTGCTTGCGTCACAGTGGAGTTTTGCAATGCTCGGCTCCATTGCTTGCAGCACGAGCCCTACGGCAGTCTTGTCTGGGGGTCAACCAACAAGGGCGATTTATTGGTAGAATCCTTGCACTTTTGTTCCCCAGATCAAACCTGCGGGATGCCAACTCACGCACGAGACGTCCCATTCATTTCAATCGAGCTACCCTTTTCGTGGCGTGGGAAGCACACGGCTCTGAAACAAAGCACAATATAGCCAATCGAAGTTCATACCGTAATTAGAAAGAAACCTTACAATCTCGCAAACTCAGCAAGCAGAGGTTAAAGTTCTGCTCTTGATCACGGTCTAATCAAACAAACACGAAAGTTGTTCGAGAAACGCCAAACGCTGTTAGTGCTGAGGATCGACTGTCGTACTGACCATGTCCAGCAACTAATGCAACAGTGGAAACTCCCGGCGACAAGGTCTAGGATGTGTGATTTATGTATCAGTATTCCGGAACTCAACGGACGGTAGCAGGCAATGTTGCAAGTGCAAGTGGAAGACCAAAACATGCACATTTCCAGGAATGGGGTTGAGAAACAGGCCTCACATTCAGATGGTTGGAATAGGAAATTGATGCTCACCATCCTTTATCCTTTTGTCTCTAGTACCTGAGTACCTGAACGCGCGGCACGCGACACCCTCCCGCAACAAGCTCAAGCTCTTAAGCTCTTTGAGAGCTAGCAGACGGTACTCTACCTTGGCTTCACATTAAGCTTTGAGGGATCAACGGCACGCAAGCTCAAGCACAAATTCAAGCACTGTCTGCAGCGAGAACTCTATCGTCTCCGTCCAACCGCATTGATCTCATCGAATGGGTCAAGCTCAACAGTTGCTGGCTCAAGAAGCAAGATTCTGAGCCTTGTACTCCAATGTTCTGCGGAATAGATCCCCTGTCGCGTCTGTCTTGGCCTCAACGCCACACACGCCCCCTCGAGGGCATCCCCACAGCAACTCCATCTCTTCAGTCTCGCCATCTCTCTCAGAGGTGGTTCCATAATCCGTTGCCTTGTCCCCGGCTTGGCACTTCAGATCGCCATGTCGAGATTCTTGCTGCCTTGGTTTACACTCTTGGCCAATGTTAGCCAAGCCTATAACGAGCAAGGTCTATTGAATGTTTGAACCGTTTTCTCAGCCTCGGCCCTGACGCCGCAGCCGACAATGCTCTGCATCGAGATGCGTAGCCTGGCTCAAACGTCTGCTCCATCGCCGCGTGGCCATGATGCACGGGACCTCGCTTAGCAGTGAAGCCAAGGAAGGGTCAGAGTTGAAGAACAGCAAATGATCAAGCTCCAGCTCAAGGATAATTGCATAAAAAGAACCATAGTGGTGTGCAATTGATGAAGTAATCTCATTGAAATCGACCCCAATGACCTGCGTCATCCTATCTTCCATATCCGAGCCCGGAGGGAGTATCATCAAAGACTAACTAACAAACCAAACCCCCAAACGCCGATCGCATATGTGACCCCCAAATAAGCAGATAAACCTCAGACATCTCGGTATGGTGAAATGCCCTTCTTGAGCTCCTCCACTATGTCAGCCGCCTCCAATGCGCTACGAGCCTCAAAGTCATATCGCTTGCTCTCCGTCGCTTTATATACCACAAGCTGTTTTTCGGTGTCGTTAGTGTCATGCAACTTTCAGACTTAAATCAGCAGACTCACTTTGACGTTTGTGGGGTGTTTCCGGGGCACTTTGCACCCAACTACGTTACTGAAGTGCACCGTTGTTGTCTTGCCCGCGCCATCGTGCAACGCCTTACCGCCAGACGCTGGCATGATATGGATGTACTCGCCGTCAATGACTAGGATGCGCTCGCTCATCCCTACAAGACGCATGGGCTGTTTGCGCCAGACCGTATACTTCTTGTAGCTGGCATTGCTGAGCTCGTCTTGCTTCAACGATTCCCGCGCCAATGGATGACTTCCGACCATGGGTACTTGCGACTTCTTGCTTCGCTTCTGCATAGATTGATCAGACAGCGGCAGCATCTTTGGCGATGAGCTACCCGGTGATCCGGTAATTGTCAATGGCCCATCTGTTGCGAACCGCCGCCTGTATAGTTCTAGATCTGAGACGTTGCCGATGGACGATACTGGACGGTCAATCATGACCACGGCCCCGGACCCAGGAAGCTTGAGCACATGGTTGGCCTTATCGAGCTGTCTCTTCCGGCATACCATGTCCAACACCTCAGCCAGGTAGGTATCGGTCATCACATCAAGTGTCACCATCTGACCTGGAGCCACATCCGGTGACATTATGTGGATTCGAAGCAGCTTCTGTTGCCCTCGCGATGTATTTGGTGCTACTACAGGTGCCTGTGGCATGTCTGCTGGAGGCGCGTTCGATCGATATGTCGTCGTGACAATGGGATTCTGGCGCGGCCGGGCCAGCATAAAGGAGCTGACATTGTGTCCTGGGGTTCCTCGAGGGGTTGCATCCTCATCTGGCTCTGCCGAGTTGAGAGATACACCACCGCTGCTATCTTGTGAGGTCACCGGCTCCTCTTCTTCATCCTCCTGAGGTGTGAGGGCCTTGTTTTCCAAGAACTCATCTTCCGAGGCCTCTGCCAATGCAAAATCGTCATAGGCTGTCGAGTTCGAACGCATACGGCCTCCACCTCGCATGGCGGCATTGTTAACCGTAGTGAAAGACGTCAACGGTTTCGTCCTCTCAAAGGGAGGAAAATCATCGTCAACTTCACCACCTTCCTCAACCATTCGTAGAGTCCACCAATTTATGTTGAGCTTTTCTTTAGGTATAGGAGGCGCCAGCTTCTCTTCATTGTATCGGTACAAACTCAAGCCAATGAGGTCCGCAACCGTCACTGCTCGTTCAGCGCCTTGCCCATCATGAACGCGTGGCCGGATAAGCACCTGGAACGGCTTGCTTGGCGTTTTTGAAAAAGGGGCGTATATGCGCACGGCGATAGAACCTTGCGTACCCTGTCCGCTGAAATGAGCAAACTTTTGAAAGGGGATGGTTGACTTCTTATCCTTGGCCTTTAGCGCGGCTGATAGTAAACTCTTGGGCTGGGCGACACTCAGGGGTCGGATCATACTCATCGGTCTCGGAGGTGGCAACGCTTCGAGAACGACAGGGTGTCTTGGTGGCTGAGATTTGCGTATTGTGGATTGCCGCACGAAGTTCTTGGGCGGCGTTCCCACTAGTTGACGAGTAGGCGATGCATTGATAGCGTTTTCAACGCCGTCGAGAATGGAAGCTGAGTCTATACTCTCGGCGTAGTCATCAGACATGTCTGAAGCCTCGTCAGAGTCCTCCTCTTCTTCTGGTAGGAGAGATGTATCTGCTCGCTGGATACCAGGTGTGGGCTCCTCCAGAATTCTGGCTTGAAGCTTTGCACCTCTTGCCGCAGCGCGAGCAGCCTCGCGATGCCTTTGGACAGTTGAAATATCGATTTCATTTTCAGACGATATCTCACTGCTGGTGACTGTGTCTCTTCGTGGCCTCTCCTGGACCGTATTCAACGTAGACTGCGAGCCTCGACGAGGAGCCCTTGGTGAGACAGCTCCTACCTGCCGTAGATTTGTGTTCTGTAGTGGTGATGAGCCTGCCCTATGCCTAACCGGCATTTTTGCAAATTTGATCTGTTGCGCAGCCCTTTGATCTGTATCGTCGTCGCTCTCGTCGCTTAAATCGCTGCTATCTTCTTCCTCCATCTGCTCGCGACGCCTGCGCCGTCTGGTAGCCATGCCAGGGCCCATAGTGTCTGAGCCTGCCGCAGTGAGCATTCCTCCGTCCTCCTCTCCATCTTCGAGCGTAAGACCAGCTTGTTTAGGCGCCTGGAAGTATTCGGAAGCAATCGCAGTGGGAATCGGGGGTGAATGTGTTCGCTTGTGATGGGACGAGTTGGGTCGCCAGCCGGCGGCTTTGAAAGGAGCCGAGTTTATGAAGCCATCGTTGACGGCAAGGAGACGTTCTCCCACGCCATCTGCGATTTCGTCGAGGTAGCTGGTGCGAAGCTGATACGATACGAGTCTGAAGAAGTCGTCAGTATATGTATATTGGTAGCTTATCGAGAAGTATGGCCGTACTCTTCTAGCTGAATGACAGACATGATAGCGGCTTGTTGAGCGCGCTGAGAAACTAGGGACAATTCAGGGAGTAAATAGCTGTTTCTGCATCCTTGACATTCTCAAAAAGACCTTGGGTAATGTTGCATAAGGTGGAATAGATAAGGTGGTATATTGAAGGTATGCGACGCAGTGGGGTTGAATACTCGAGGAAGTAGTAGCTCAGCCTCGTCTCTGTGTGGATGTGGCTGAGTCTTGGCACGGACGCGGAAGTGGGGCCGTTGAACTTCATCATGCCGCGAGGCTCAACTTTGCGATTTCGTAATTATTATCCCCAAAACATAATCATTCGACCATCATGGGCCTTGTCGACTACTCCGACTCAGAGGGCTCAGGCTCTGAAGCTGAAACTCAAGCTCCTGCCAAGGTCGTTAAAACCTCTGCATCCTCCTCTAAAAAACCTTTCCAGAAGGTGGTCGACCGATCCAACCCTGGCAAGATTGTTGTCAACCTTCCTCAGCTCTCCAACGATAAACCACAGACCGAAGAGCCTCCAGCGAAAAGGACGAAAACCGGTGGTAGCGGGCGCTTCTCTGGCTTCAACTCGTTTCTGCCAGCGCCCAAGAATGCCAGCAAACCCAAGCCTGTAGCTTCTACAGCAACGAGCAGCGCGCCGGCGAGACCAGGTATCCATTTCAAAACGAGCGCCGCGCCAGGCTTCAGCAGGGACACCGAGGACGAACAAAATAATTCAAATGATACTACGCCAGGGGGTATGAGCTTGCCGCCGCCCAAGGCTGCTGCTCAACCATACATTCCCGAAGGACAGAAACCTGCGGACGAGGTCAAGCTTGTAGGCAAGCCGTTAATGTTTAAGCCTCTGTCAGTTGCAAGGAACCCACAGAAAAAGAAGAAGTTGAATTCAGGAATGGCAAAACCAGCGCCGGTGCCTCAACAGGACCAGACTGAAGCAGCCGCCAAAGGTGCTGAGGCTATACCAACACCTGCCCTAGCTGCACCCCCCAAGAAGGTCTCCCTATTCTCTATGCATACGGAAGAACCTTCCGAACCCGCAGAAACCAAATCAAAAGGTGCTTATGAGCCAATGTTTGCCACGTCGGAAAGCTCATTGGCCTATGACGAGGGTGCATATGGTGACTACGCAAGTCATGCACAAGCAGGTCCATCGGCAACCACACTACCAGGATCCGAGTCCTTAGATACAGTCGCAGACGATCTGAATCTATCAGCTGCTGAAAGGCGAGAATTGTTTGGCCGTGGAGGTATGGGCAACCAAGCAGCCAAGAAGGTTATGAACCTCAATATGGACAAGGAATACCAACACAACGAGCAGCTCCGAGCCTCAGGAGAAGAACAGACTCACAACCCTGTACGCGCGATCCAGGGCGGCAAGCACAGTCTGCGCCAGTTGGTGCAGAACGTGCAGAACCAGCGCGAGGCTCTCGAGGACAGTTTCGCCAAGGGGAAAAGCAATCGAAAGGAGGCTGCAAGCAAATACGGATGGTGATGATAATAATGATACCCAGGCTTTATGCAAAATATCCAAGAATGATAATATTTATCCACTTTTTCTACCCTCATATATCTATCGCTCATACACTCCATGCTCTATAGCTATCCCAAACATGCACAATGAAGCATAATACAACCGAACGAAAGGGGGTGTCTCAAAAGTCAAACCGCTCGCCATGCAAAACAGACCAGGCCAGGCCCGGACAAAGGAAAAGAGAAATGAATATCAGAACGTTTCTACTCCAACCTTTCGACCACTTTGAAAGGCATTATCTGCCATCATGAAGCCCCATTCTCCTCGGGTTGTGGGAGATATATCATCATACTCGTGGGGCGTCAATGGCCCGAATCTTGGTGATGCTGGACTCATAACGGATGTCGGTGTAAGAGGACTGAAGGCGCTCCGATTGACTGGTCCTGCGGTCAAGACCTGGTCTATCGTCGAGGCCGGTTCCCATTTTTGCATGGTAAAGTACAAGTGATCGGTTGGTCTCGCCGTGCGATCTCCATCTTCGTCTTCCTCCGCTTCGACTTGAACTGGGGCTTCGGCAGGGACTTCAGGTTTCTTGGGTTTCGGTTTTAGTAGAGGTCCTGCAGTGAAGTTGGTTTGCAACTTGAGCAGAGGCTTCGGGGACGGCGTCTTTCCCTTGGTCACAGCAACGCCTATTGTCGCCTCCTCTACTTCTTGCTCTTCTTTATGGCGCTCTTGAGAATCGCTGATGGGCTTAATGGCCGGTTCAGCAAAGCTCGTGAGACCTGAAATGCCGCCATGTTGCTCTGGTCCCCCATACGCCCGACGATACATGCGATCTAGGTCGACGAGTGCCGAGTTGGACACGCTGAGCCAGTCGTACGATCGAAGAATGGCTGTTTTGGAGACCTTTTCGCCGTTGGTTGCCAAGATGATGCGCCGGAGCTCGTCAACGGCGTCCTCGAGGCGGAGATGGGATTTCGTTTTCGAGTAGCTGGATAGAGTGCTCTTGAGACTGTAAAGTCTGTCCAACGACAGTATCGTGAGGCCCTCAGAGCAGAAGAGGACCTCATTCTGGATGATGGAGCTGTGGATGAGTTGGTTCGTGAGTCCGCATGAAGAAGGCCTGACAGCAGGCGAGAGCCACTCTGAGCTATACGAGGGTTAGTTGAGTCTTGCTTGGGGCCTGATAGAAAACGACTTACCCGAGCGCAAACTTCTTCTCTGTCTTTTCCAAGACGGAGTTGAGTATCTTTTCAGACCTGGGATGAAGCTCGTTGGTGTGAATCAGACGCATGCCAAAGCTTGGCGATGCAGTCATCATGGAACTCATGGTATCTGTGGTAGTCGAAGAAGCAGTGCAGGGCGTCATAGGAGGAGGCGACATCGGCGTGGTGGGCGAGAGAGGCCACCTGAATCGAGGGCTAGGGACGTCTAGCGCAGGAGCATAGCCAGGCGAAGGTATTCCACTTCGCGGCGAGTCCATCGATCGTGCGGATGTCGACGAGCCCGGCCTCATCAACGACTTTAGCCTGGACACAGGTCCTTGAGAGAAGTTGAAGCGCAGGCCGGGCGACAGCGGCGTCGGAGTCGTCGGAGTCAAGAGACCCTTTGGCGGCACAACGGACGGAAGCTGATAATCGCGACGAGCAACAACAAGGGTGATGTGCTGCGACTTTCGAGCGAGACGTGAGGATACATGCTCAAGAGCCGGTGCCAGATGAGGCGGCAGGTGGTGAGCGTCAAGGATCGAGGTACCAGCCTCCAGAGGCGACGAGATTCTGTCCTTGAGCGACATGGTTGAGGTTGAGAGTCGTGCTTCAGTGAAAAGGACGATCTACTCAGAAGAGGAGCGAAAACAACAAACAAACGACAGGATACACGAGCAAGAACAAAAAGAGAATATAAAAAAAATGAACAAGTAAAAGCCGCACAGCAGCTGTGATATCCTTGCCAGACCTGTGGTTATCGTGAACCCGTCGTCGTTGCAAACCTGTCTCGAAAAAGATTCCAAGAAGGAAAGGATGTCAGAGGTTTTAAAAGAGACGGTCTCACACGAGCTTATTCTGGCCCCAGTAACTTAAAATAGAAATAGAGTAGCTTGTTTATGTTTCATCCCCTCCTCCAGGTGGCCTCCCACTCTGCGGCCCGCCTGATAACCTCGCCGGGATGTGAACATGAAACAAACGGATTCTTTCCAGGACGAGTAAGGCTCGGTGACCATGTGCTGAGAAAAAAAAGGGGAAACGCTGTTACGCTCAGGATATCACAGTAGCATAGTCAGTAATATGTGGTGATAAGCCGTGATTTTCTGCCTCTGGGTAGCCCGTGTAAGTGCCGACTCGCTGTAGAATAGCCAGATGCGGTTAGACCAAGCCCTCGGCGGCTAACGCGCATTAGCGCTGCTATTTTGAGCTGGTGGCGGGGTTGAAGAATCGGCGTGTGATTGGTGAGATGCTTTATTTAGAAGTGGCGGGCGGCCTGAGGAGCATCCTGAGAGGCTGAATGTGTGAGATGGAGGCTGCAGATTGTGATGAAGCAGGGGATATGCAGATAATTTACTAGTTACTTCAAGGAACTGCTCTTAGTATCCGAATATGCAGATTAAATGAACTCATCACGTCTCATCTTCATCTGGTCGGGTCTATCAAACTGCAGTAGCTCCCGTTTCTAAAAACAGTCCATGTTCATCTCTGCCGCATCCTGTTCCTGCGTATACTTCTCCCCTTACAGTAGTAGTTAAGATCTACTAGATCTCGGCACTCGTGGCGCAAACCAACAGTTCTAGAGACGAGCAGTACCTGGGCTTTTCCAGTTTCAGAGTGGCCACTCATTGTATATCATGTCAGGTCTTTCCTTGTTGATTATCTTGATTGGTCTTGAAACTTTGTAACCCTGACAAGAGACCAAATGTAGCCGCGTTTCGAGACATAGAAACGTGCCGTTTCGTTTGAGCCAAGCATGTTTCTAAACTTACGAATTTTCGCATCCAGAGTAGCATTGCGTAGCATCAGAGAGCCAAGACTGGCCGCAATTATGGCCGTGTAGCTAAAGATAGCCTTTCCATCAGTCACTGGCCAAAGCCCTTAATCTCGTGGATGCTAGATCTTCTGGACCTTTGATAATGCTGAGTTTGTAAGTTAACCCTGGTACACGACGGTAACTGGCTGAATGCTGATACCACTCACTAAACATAGAACCATAATTATATCTCCAACTCTCCGTGTAATTTCGGCGGCAAGTTAATGTTCTGCAGCCCATTGGACGTACCTATATCTCACGCTTGTCATCGAGCACCGTGGTACCAAAATAAGACGAGATAATATGGCAATTTTTAGCTCATACATTCATCTATTCATAAATTCGGCAGCTCTAGCCATGGACCGAGGGTCGAGAAGGACCCATAACACTGCTCATTTTGACCAAGTCTGCTTAGCCTTGTTCTCACTTCATCTCTGTAGTCTGCTGTCGTCTTGGTCCATGCCCCTTGCCCCATACGCCTTCACTCCTTTGCTATGCAATTATGCTTGAGAAACACTCGTTTCTGCCCCAGCTGCAATAAAATAGATATCCTTGGCCCAAAGCCATTGATCAGACTCACCCTTTAGCTAAAGTCTAAATGGACCACAGTCCAAAAATAAAGAGAAGACAGAAGAAGAAGAAGAAGAGTAAAAAAGACAGAGCCTCCAGCGCCTTTCCCTTGCCGTATCCGCATCAGCGTGTCCTGATTCCAAGCCTTTGCAGGATAGATTTCCCTTGGATTTGGCGAGTCCATGCTCACTATCATCACATCGGTTCCACATCATTCAGCTCGTTCATCCCCGGAATGTTCATCTCCACAATGTCATCAATCTGTTCTGATGATCCGCAGGATCCTTCCCAGTCTTTGCCCAACGTCAGCCGTCACCCCAAATCTGCTGTGATTGTATCGGAGTCGCTGAACGACTGTAACATACCGGACCCGTCTTCTTCCATTTCATCAACCATCAGCCTGCGGATTGGTTCCACAACATCTACTATATGTGTAAGCCATTTACCGCCTGCGCAGCAAAAAATCGCACATACCGTCTTGCAATGCGAGTAATTCCGTGTCTAGCTCGCTTTGTGCATCTGGATCAGGGTCCACAGCTTCCACACACTGTCTAATCAGATGTAAAAACCTGTTTGCAATGTCTCGGCTTAGGTGTGTTCTTTTGCGGACGTAATTCTCTTGGAGGTATCTCAAGCATGTGAGCCCAACTTGCTTTGCTGTCTGCCTCATGTCGTCCTGATCGCTCCAGCTTTCGCCCCTGTCGTCAGGGGTAGTTTTCGTTAGAGCTATAAACACGTGCCGATCTAGAAAAAGCTCGGCCGCATTCTGGACGTTTTGATCTGGAGACGCAAGGAGAAAGGGGGCCCATTTTGGCACCCGGTCAAGGCTGAACGATCGGATTGTTTTAGTAAACTCATCGTCTTGTTTCTGAAGGTTCAGTGCAGTGGCAAAGAAGTGCACGAAATGGACTCCTTCAGTGTTTTGAAGGCTCTTCGTCTGCGCAAAAATATGCTGAAGCATTGCTGTGGCGTTACTAATCCGATCGGTGCCCTCAATGTAGGCTTTGGCTGCTCGCAGGAAGGGATCCATGGCCTGTGTTGAAGTTTCGCCCCGAATGCATAGCTTCAGCGTGTTGAGTATCCTTGCGTCCATCAAATCACCCATTCCCGCTAGGAGCTGAACAATCCTGTCGCTGTGTAACGGTGCTTGGTCAAGGGCGAGGAGTTTCTCGACAAACAGGCTGGTCGGCGAATTCTCTAGGCCCTCATACACAAGTTGTATTTCGTTGGAGCTCCAGCTGAAGGGTACCTCCATTCGCGTTAGCCTCTCAGTTGGCTCTTCATCAATCGAGTTTGGCCCTAGTTCCGGCTCCAGCTGCTCTAGCAGGTGTTGGACTAATGCGATGATTGAGACGTATGAAGGAGGCTTTGTGTTGTTGTTCCGCCGAATAACGCTGTGCAGCATTTTAGCCCAGTTCCCAGTAAGCTCTTGTAGGGGATCGGCCGAGATGATTCTAATAGCCCTGGCCAGGTAGTTTGCGGCTAGGATATATCCGACTTCGCGGTTACCCAGCCGGGCAAACGCGAGAATAGTCCCAAAGTATTCATCCCATGCTCGGATGTGAATATGAAAGAATTTCCAAAGGTGACCGAAGAGAGCCATCACGCCATCAATGACAGAACGATGAGGAATCGCAAGCCCAGTCAGGTTTTCATCTCCATCAAAGTCAGACACTGGACTGTTGACGACCAGTGGATCGTAGATATGAGGCAGCCTCCCTTTGATTCCCCGAATTGCATCACTGAAGGCCTTGCCGATAAAACCTCGCACTGTTGGGTCCGGATTTCGTTGGAGCAATGCACGAAATACATCAGGTCGACAGTCGAAGTAGTTGTAGAAAGAGAAGGCACAATAGTGACAGGACTCAATGGCGTCGTTGATGAGTTTGGAGAATGTACCGAAGTCTGGAATCTCCTTCGCTCTCGTGACGACCTGGTCCAGATGGCTCACCATGGTTTGCATAGCTAGGTCCTGAAGCCCATGCTCCTGCCGATGTCTGATCATGAAGCTGTCGATGCTCTCATCAGTGTCAGTCTCCTCGCCAGCTACTCCACAATGCTGCCGTATTTGATGAAACAGCATCTGAACGAGCCTAATGTTGCTTTGGTCATAGATGCAGTGACGGCGGAGTAACACAGTGTTTTCGCTCAGAATATGATCCTTGAGATCGGCAGACACCTCCACGCGGAGAGGTGCTGGAACACCGTGACTCATCATCTCCTCCCGTTCAGCACGCAAAGACGAAGCACGCTGATAAAACAGCATGTAGGCACTATATGTTTTGTCATACACAATGCCATTCGTGTCGTACACAGGACGTTGGTCAGGGCCACCAAATGTTGAGCTCTCCAGATGCGCTGGATCCCATGGCGTCACCATGTCATCGTTGAACTCGACCCATGCCGGCCGATCTGCTGAGGTCGGGCGCTCGCGGATGTACGAATAATAGTGTCCCGATTCGGCGGTGCCCGAGTGGACAAGCACACCTACTAGTTCAAAGATATCCTCCTCAGTGTCGTTCTCGGGGTCACTGAGATGCTCGCTAGTGTATGGCCGTAAATTGACCTGAGATGGAAACGAGAAATAATCATTGATCTTGCTTCGTTGCAAGGTGCGTAGGTTAAAGTCAAACCTCTTCAGATGAAAGATGACATTGTTAGGTATGTCTTTGAGGCAGGCCCTACGGGTTGTTAGCTACTTGCGGATGGGGACGATGGCATGTGACTACCTCTTGACAGCATCGACGTGGCGGTCGCATGTGGAACACTTGTATTTGTTGTCTTTTTGCTTGGTTAGCGTTTCGTTTCGTTTCGTTTCAGTAGCGGGAAAGGTGACATACCTCCTTCCATGATCTCGCCATCCACGTATGCTTGCAGACTGTCTTCCAATGTGTTTTTCCCTTTGATATCACATTGGATTGCAGAGAAGGGCTCGAGCCGCTCCGAGATGTGCTCACACTCCTTTGATTTAACCTGCTGCACGAGCTGGCCACCATAGAACGACTTCATCTTTCTCTTCTCTTCATGGCTGAGGAGTTGCCCTTCCCAGCGATCAAAGAGCAGATTGTAGAATTCGTCTACGTCCATTTGGTTGTGAATGTCGATCAGGGTGTCGTCGTATGTCTTGATGGAATTTACAAAGTTTGACGGATCAACAAAACGGCGGTAGCTTTCCTGCATATAGCCAAACAATTTCTGAGTATAAAACAGAAGCTGCTGGCTATGCAAAGGATCACGGACACGAGCATTGAGAACAAAGCGTCGAAACCCGGTATTCATGTAGAGTTGTGTCATCAATGAATTGAGGTAGCAGGTGTTGGATAGGTTCTGTAGCCCGACGTAGCCACACGGAGCGCGAAGCGCCTTCAGTCGCTCGAATTGATAAGGGAGCTCGTAGAGGTAGGGTTCATCTGGCTCAGGTGTCAGCAATTGTGCCGTTGATGCAACGCAGGACATGCCCTCTTCGTCGTCCCAGAATGGCACTTGGTCATTAAGCGCTTCCAAGACATATTTTATTTTGATTCTGTCATGCTTTACCAGGTTGAAAACCACGTCGCAAAGCTTTGCCCGGGTTTCTCCATGAAGAACGACCCGAGGTACAGGGTCTGCACTCTGCAGGCGTTTGGCAGGGTACAACTGCTTCCAGAACAACTCCATTGCAAGATTTCTGTAATAAGTCAGAACGGTACCATTCCGCGGTGATGCTGTTTTTCTTACTCAGGGAGTACTGTAGACCTGGCGACAGAATTGTCAAGCTGTAGGCATAAGTGCAAAAGTGATGACAAGCCTTTGGCCAATGAATCTTCTACACTTAACGATCCAATAGTCTAGATATCCCAACGGTCAGCTTGCCCTGTCAAGTTACAACGGTTTGGCACCATGATAACTTACCTCAGTCGACGTATGTTCCAGTAAAAGCTGACTGGCTTGACACGCAAGGGTTGGGATGTTCAGCAATTCGGGTGCCCACGCTTTGATTCTCGGCAGTAGAAAATGAGCCAGCCGAAAGAACTCTTCACACTGGTGGGGATACATAGCTGTCTGCAACACAAGGCCACTAACAATCGTCCAAAAGTACGGTACCAGCGGAGTGTCACTGGATCTGTCTGATACTCCATTGTTCGGTTCATCGACGGAAGCTGCATGGTCCATGACAGAGAACAGATCTTCAACCAGTTTAGCAGCAAGTGATCTGATAGCGTGACGGGGATCACCGAGAAGAAGTCGGTGCAGGACACGAGCGAATTCGGGATTCTTGTGGAGTTTTGCCCAAAACTCCTCATCGAGCATGCTAAGTCGAAGACAAATAGCAAGGGTTCCCGCCACCGCAGGAAAAGGTGCCTCGCCCGGACAATCTATGGCAAAGGCCAAGATCTCGACTAGTCGAGCTGGTTCAGGGATGACGAGGTTCTTTGATGTAGCTGATCCTCTCGGGGTATCGATCCCTATAGCGGTGTCAGGTCTAGCAAATCGTTCAATCTTCAGCAACCTACTGTCCAGGAATCGCCGGAATGCATGTAACAAAGTACAGGTGAGCCTCAGGCGCAGGGACACCGAAGCCCGATCAAAGACATTTTCATCTGAGATAGCCCGCACGACAAAGGATATGGATGTACTCAGAGCTCTTTCGTAGGGGGCAGGATGCGGTTCTAGTTCACCTGCACCATCTAAGCCAACGTCACTGTTGACTCGACTGGGGAAGGGGGTTTCAGTGTAATCAACCAGTGCATGGACGGCATAGAGGGATTTGAAAGGCTGGCCTGGAGGGAAAACGTCTTTGTAGGATGCTGTTTCGCTGTCAATCAACTTAAGGAGATGACCGTCTGTCGGTAATTTGATCAAGAAGTAGTAGATCTGGCAATGTTAGTTTGATATCCTTCATGAGGTGGGTTGGCTGCTTACTTCTTGTGCAAGTGCTTCTTCCATGCTCAAATATTCCCACATTTCGTCGAAATGAGCAGATATTTCGATCTCAAGTGGAGAGGCACCCGGTTTGACTCTGTTAGAGAGCGCTGGGCCAGCCTCCTCGCGCTTTACCAGAATGAGTCCATCGTGAACACGAAGATCTTCCAATGACTTGCAGATGTCCTGCTCGTTCGGTAGAAAGGGTTGGCCTCTGTAGTATATTCGGTAATTCTCAAAGCCAGTCTCTTGCTGTAGACTGGCGAGCAGCGAAGCGGCCGTATTCCGCTTTCCGATTACAAGTGGTTTAACGTCAGTCTGCTGGTCGCCATCAAAAGATTGGTACTTGAGTTCGGCGGAGTCCCCTTGAACCTCGTAAGGTGCCTGAGGAATTAGTGTTCTCAGATCAGGAGCGGCTAAAAGTGGTTTGGACTGATGTGCTTCCAAGATGTATCGCAATAGCTTCAAAGATCGCGTAAATATCATCTCCTGTCGCTGTATTTGCTTTTCCGTGGCAACGATCACCATAGGCTCGTCACTGTCACTGGTCGCGTCTTGGCCGAAGCTCTTGATCTCCCTAGCGGCGTCTTTCAGCTGCTGCGAGCATCGGTTGACCAAGACCAAGTGGATTGACCGTGTCCGCTGAACAGGACTGGATGCAATATACCGACTTTCGATATAGACATCGACTGCAAGGGTTCGTATGGTTCTTTCCACCAGTGCCCCGTCCTCAGCCTCGAGAATCAAGCGCCATAGCTGTTCAATTCCGCTTTCAGCAACTGCATCTTGATCATCAAGAGCAAGGTCTGCCTTTTCATTGAGGCGAGGGAGAATTTCAGCCCGAAGAAACTCGAGCATACCCTCGCAAAAGTACTCGGAAGGCAGAGCCGGTAGATAATGAGACAAGCAAGTCTGAAGGAAAGGATTGGCAAGGCTGATTTTCCGGTTAAGATTGTCCAATATGCCCCAGCCTGCCCTTCTGTCTTCGGCTGAAAGAGCAAGCGGCCCGACCAGCATATCCCAGAGCTTGACACCTAGGTCCTTGGTAATCGTTTGCGGCTCCAATTGAATGAGGTTGGTGATGAATTCTCTTCGAGGTTGGTTGATACCGCCCCAAAGAACCACCTGAGCTTTTGCCGCTCTTCCAACGTCGACAGCATGTTCTAGCTCTTCCACAATGAGTCTTGTCAAGTCGTGCTCTTCTACCAAAACGTGCAACTCTGTGACCACAGTTGTTCGGATTGCTATAGATAAACACCAAAGGCTCCCCAGGGTTGTAGTTGATTTGTTCGCAATATCCTCAAGGCAGCTGAGGTACAGTTGCCGACGTCCTTCAGGGTCTGGCCCATATGCCAAGAGCTCCTTGAACTTCTGCATGGCTGCGTGTTGCATTTCAGGATGTGTGACCTGCGATCCAGATGTACAGACTGAGGATTCCCTTAATAGCCGTAAACACAAGTTGTACGGATGAAAGGTGAGGGTCTGGTGTTCCACGCCGGACCTCGAAACCATTTGTCTCATAATGTTCTCCCAAAGCATTCGGGTGGCGGGTGTAAAACTGTCCACTGGGAGCGTCTGGAATTTTTCGCAGAAGACAAGGAGGCCAGCATAGTCAAAGAGGTTGACGATAATAGCGACCATTCGGGTAAGAGCATCGGCGGTGCGAGGGTCTTGCCCAGAGGTGATGCCTTGCCACATCATGTCAATGTGCTCCTTGCTGTACTTCTTGCTTACGACTATGAAACCGACGATGTTGGCGCCTTCCAAGGTGATTTCAGGGTGACAGTTGGAGCCCAAAATGTACTCAACAAGTCCACTTTGGAGCAAATAGTCGGCGATATGTCCAACATAACTAGTACTGGCGCCGTCGCTATTATCAGAATGCTGTCTCCAACAGGAAACGAGGTCTTGACACATTTGCGTCACGCCCAGGACGCGAAGTTGCATTTGACTCGACCGTATGAGTTTGATCAAGATTTGAAGATGGTGTTCCCAAGCGATTGCCTCAATTGTGTAGTCTGGAGGGACATCAGGGAAGGCTGTTCGATGCTCCTGGAGCGAGCGAGTCGCACTCTCATGGTCGCCTTTGAGACTTGCCCTGATCATATTCGAAAAAGCTCGAATGCTGCTTAAGACATTATCAATGATTAGCTGTGTAGGGCGCTTTTCAATCATCTTGTCGAGTGTTTCATAGGCAAGCCCATGCAAATCATGGCCAATCTCGAGTCGTTGCTTGGCTGTTGAAGCCACTTCGGGAAGAGACAGGCTGAAGACTGCATTGGTCATGATGTCTGATACTACCTGGCATATCTGGGTCAATTCGTTTGCCAACTGGGGAAAGGTGGGAATGAGATCAACAAAGTTCTTTGTCAGCTGTAAGAGACAGCTAAGGCTTCCACCTCGACTGTCTTGGTATACCTTGATGAAGTGCGAGGCATCGTCTAGGCGCGAGAGTGTCATTTCACCGTGATTGGTTTGATCGACATTGAATCGCGGCTGGGTTATCGAATGCAAATGCTGGAGATAGTAAGGGGAGAACAGATCAGGAGCCTGCTGGCTCTGATCTGCCTCTTCTGCCGCGAATTCTTTCATGGCGTGAAGGTCGAGAGTGACGAACCATGCCGTTAATCTCGCGAAGCCAGCAAAGAATACCATGACCACTTCGCGAACTGTCTCGTCTTCGGATAGCGGGGGTCTGGGCAGACGTTAGCCTTGAGATGCAATATGTGATATTTTGAACTTACTTATGATAAGCCATGGCAGAGACGATGGTTGGGAAGGCCGTCCAGAACGGATAATTTAGACGACATGATTCCACAGCAGACTGTTGATCGACATGTGTAATGTACTCGAGGTACTGCTCTAGCCATTGCTGTAGTTTGTCGACGACGACCGCCTCGATTGGGGATTCTACCTTGTTTAGCATATGGGGATATAGGAAAGATGGTGCGTCTTACGATTCGAAAGATAGTTGGCGAGCCTAGTCACCATTCTCTCCAGCGTTTCGTCATGCTCTTTAAATGGAAAGTCCCGTATAGGGTCGATCAGAATGGGGTCATCAACAATGGAAACACCAACACTTTGGCGATCAGAAATCATGTCTTCATCTGACTGTACGGTGATGATTTCGATGGGCGGACTTGGTGAACGCGACGAAATTGATTGCGGAGTATCGAATCTGTGAATAGGAGCTGGCACCATCTCGACCTCAGAGTCCTCAACACTCTGCTCAACTTGGCTATTGGCAGCATCGGTCTCATTCTCAGCCGCAGCTGGCTGAGCCACAGGTGAGGGGGAAGGTGGCGACGAAGGCGAGACATTCTGAGGCGCGTTCCTGAGGTTGAGAGTGACCATACTGGATGGTTGTTCGGTTAGAGGATCCTCCATGGGAGAGCCAGGCTCGGGGGTCTTGGGCGCGACGGGGTCTGATCGGGCGCCTGCAGCCGAGTCACGGCGAGGTATGACGGGGTCGGTATCGAGAGTGGTGGAGCTGGAGGAGTCGTGAATGAGATTCACAGTATCGGGAGAGGTGGTGGGAGAGCCCGATAGAGAAGTACGCCGTCGTTTTCGAGACGAGATATCGCCGTCGTCAAAGGGGTTCGGCCGGGTCGAGCTGGCTTCAGCGGAGGCAGCACGATCTGGAAGGTCGGGAGATCTCGAGGCTGGATCCATCGGAGCCGTGTAGAGAGGTGAACGGGGACGAAGCGTGGAGGTGCAGAGACGTCACACCGTCGCGAAAGACGCCCCGGCGGTAGCTGCACAAAATTAACATGTGGGTTTGATAGAGGTGTGAGATGTGGCGGGGCGAAGCAGCAAGATTTCAACTTCGAAACGAGGTACGAAGAGGGAATCAGAGCTAAAGCACAGGGTCGGCAAGACAAAGAAGAGGGTGAGTAAGAGGCTCTGGCGTTGGACCAGATGAAAGATTGCCCAAAGAAGAATGTTTACTCTGAGGCGCGAAGTGGGATGCGGATAAGATGGATGGATGGATAAGGCTTGAGATGGATCTGAGGATAAGGTAAGGTAAAGGTAAAGGCAGCCGGGGGAGCATGGATTGGCAGGGCGTGGGTCGCGAATTGCTAGTGTGGATACCCCGCTACGGCAGAGGGAGGCTTGGGGGGTGGAAATAGTAGAGGGAGAGGAGGAAACACGATGGAAGCAGAGAAGGAATAGTAGTAGATTTTACCTGCCTTGGAGCTCGGGGTAGTATGACAGAAGGAGTATTATCTGTCAGGGTAGCAAGTATTGGTGATTCTTACTTGACAAGGTCGGTAAGTGAGGTAACGCGAGGTGGTTTGCTGTGTTGTTGGCGATTGAGGATGAAAATGATGTCGAAGGTTTCGGGGTTTTTTTTTTTTTTGTTTTTCTATGCCGACCAGCCAGAAGCACTGGAAGATGGCTACCTGCAAGTACTAACCTACCCGTGATAGCAGGCAAGGTACCTCAGATAGAGTACCTCTTTATCCAATGGCCGGTTTGCCTTGGAACTTGACGTTGATGCTGTTGGGTTAGTAGTGGGGAGCTCACTTCGCTTTCAAGCTGCCTTGGGCGTGATGCAACCTGGAGCGGGGTAAGGGGTGCGAATAGTGCGATTACATCAAGCACTCACTTTCTTTGTGGCCGTTAATGAAAACAACAAATTGCACCAACTAGGTATGGTATTTGTAGGCTGGTGAAAACTTGGCTCATATATAGAAACATTCAAGTTCGAGAAATATGAGCATGCGAGTAGGTGTATGAGGCATGGGAGCGGGAATAAAGAATGCACGCTTGTTAAAGGTTTGACGTAGGTAGGATGCAGTTTGTTCACGCTCCCAGCTGTCATGATAATAGTACTGTTGGTGGGGTATTAAAATATCCGACATTAGATCACAGACAACCGCCACTTATAGCAGAAGTGATGAATTACCTGAACTTGGTTGATTCCTTTTGATCTTGATGCGAGGAGGACATTGAATGTTTTAATTTATCAGATCTCCTAACGATCATGTCTTACAAATCTCTCCTGGTCTGCTTGTAATTTGGTAACAATTTATCATGGTCAACTGCGTCGATTTGTGACACGCATCATGCAAGTCTTGCGCTTGGATGATTGCCTGCCTGAGGCTGCCTTGCCTTAACTCTGATGCACTCTGCATGTCAGAGCAAGATTCGTTTGTAGAATTCTCCGAGACGCAAGGTAGAACTAACTTCACCAAGAGGACAGCACAGCATATATCAATTCCATGTCCACATCGTAGTCCTGGGAATACCCTACGTGGAAGAGGAGAACCACCAAAAATGGAAATAAGCTCACATCGATAACCTATATATCCTACCCTGAGGAGGCACTACATAACATCAATCTAAGATTATCCCACCATCTTGGCTCAAAATACTGTCACCAAGGAAGCCTTGCCATGACACCCATTAGTCTAAACAGTCAAACTCCGCTCCGTGCTGCAGCTGCAATCTTTCTCGGTGCTTTTTGGTTGGGTAGAAAATTTATAAACGTCAAACGATTTTCGATATCTATCCCTATTAACGCTTAAACAACGTACTTCATTTATTAACGGACTGGCTGACACCAATTGATCGTCACTCTTGGTTAACGTGCCGGGCAACTAAAGGCTTGTACCTGCGGCTCATGACATGTAATGCGGCGCTAACAAGCAACTCCCCTTCCAAATTATTTGACCCACATAGCCCATCTTTTCCAGGCTGCGAATAGTTGCAGGACAACTTTTCTAGCCTCCACTTTCATGTAACTCTTCTACAACACAAACTGTCCCAATCACGCTCTCCCATGTAGACTGTGGCACTTTCAGCGTCCAGATATCTTACTGCCTTCTCTTGGCTCATCTATATCTAAAGGCCCTATCTACGTTACTTCGTGTCGTTATGTCTACGCCAACTCCCCAAGCCGCTCGGAAGAGAGTTGTGCACCAGCTCGACACTCCGTTTTCCACTATTCAATGGTAAGAATTGCCATCTATTTCTTTGTGGACCATTGCTAAATGGTTGCCAGGCCTAATATTTCACCAGAAGACCAGGACACTATCTTGGAGCTACTGTGCGAGTAAGTCAATCCCACATCAGCACACCTATGCGATAGTATGGTTCGGCATCGGGATCAGAACATTATACTCTGTTAATAATCATTACTAACAATCATAGCCTACTAAGTCCTCTTGGACAGCATCGCCAAACCCACATCAAACGATCAAAGGGTAAGCGTGCAGCTCAGAAAGAGAAGGACGCCAAGAAGGCGGATGATGGCATGGAACAACCTCCTGTGCCGCCAATGCCTGAGATAGATGGTGCTATTGACGTCGGACTCAACTCCATCACTCGAAATCTTCAAGCATGGTCACGAAAGGACACGGATTCTGCTGAAAACGAGTCCAAACGGCAGTACTCCATGGTCTTTGTAACGCGCGGCAACCAAGACTCTGCATTCAATTGTCATTTCCCTCAGATGGTTGGAGTTGCATCTAAAAATCTCCCTTCTGATAGACAGATCCGTCTCGTGGGCTTCTCAAAGCCATATTCTGAACGCCTAAGCGCTTGTCTAGGCGTGCCAAGAGTTTCGTCCTTAGCTATCACCAAAGATGCCCCAGGAGCCGGGGCTTTGCAGGAATTTGTTATGAAGGCAGTGGTGCCGGTGGATGCAGAATGGCTAAATGCGTCTTCGGATGTTCAGTATATCGCTCCGAAGATTAACGCTATCGAGACGACAGTTGGGCCCAAACGCGTTCGGGCTGAGTAAGACGTATATGCAGGTAGCCTTCAAATCTTTAAACCACACAATTAGCCTGCCGAGCGTTTGCTAAAGGGCCCATACGAATATGTACCTACCTGAGCCTCAGTCGACGTGATATAGGTCCAGCAAAACAGTCAAGACCACGGATGCTTGCCGGATTTAGGATACTTGCTGAAAGACAAAGCTTCTGTTTCGTATTTGTTCGTCCCGTAGCCAATAAAATGGTGCAACTGGTTGATTGCGGTGGAAAATAAACAGTGGTAAGCGACATCTTGCCTGGTAATCTGCAAGTGTCAACACCTATCGTTACACGCTGATGCTGAACGCCTCGTCCGGTAACGAAGCACACATGGAAAATTCGATATCAAACGGGGACTTCCTTTAGCTGTAAAGCCCTCGGTAAACTTGCAGAACTTCGGTAGCCAACCTCTGGTGGTTTCTCCCCTAGATAATGCAGTTGCCTGCTCCGTTACGGCACACTATCATGCACTCCCAAAACGTACTGACAAGCACACCTAGGTAGACGATGAATTATATCATGAGCCCATGATACAGCTGTATATCCGTCTGTGACTGCAGATTCTACTCGCACAGTTATACTCGTACAGTGGGCTCTGGATGCTGCATGCCTCTTCAGCTTCCGATCCAGGCGTTGCCCCTGAAAACGATGCACTGGAGGATTCACCAACGGGCTATGATCTCCTTGTACAGTTGACCATTATCTATTCCATCCCCTGAGATTTTTCTGTAGTAACTAGGTATTTTCTCGTTTTCTTCCATTGGTTTCTTATCTTTCTTTCCACTCGCTGCGACAGTCGGCCTTTTCCACCTTCCCTCCTCCCACCCAACTTCCCTTCCTCCATCACCGCTCATCAAAATCTTTGTTTTGATTTGCATTCTCTCTCAAGCGTCTTTGTAGTATCATAGGATAAGACATCCTTCAAAAATCTTTTGCCTATTGGTCTTCCTATCCGCCCTTCCGAGGCGCGCCCTGAGGACGAAGCCTTTTGCTGCTGTCGATTCAAGGTAAGCCACCGCTCTCATAACAACCCCAGAAGCCAACGTGATCCAAGGAACTCTTCTTGTATCGTTATAGAAGACTCGCGCATCGCATGCTTCCTTTGACTAACCTCAAGCAGTCCAGGCTTTTGGTCCCCGGGGTTATTTACTCGTCTCGACGTCGCCTAGACATTGCCTATCCACCACCCGCGGTGCTTTGCATTTAACTTGAACTTGTATGTCATCTAGAAACCTCCCAGAATATCAGTCAAGGTGCGCCTAAGCTTTGCAAAGCTTTATTGTGGTCATTTCCGCAGCTAACCTGGCCTGCTTGCCACAGTTCGTCCTCGATCACTCGCTCGTCTTGCCCTCTGAGGCCCAATCACCGGGCTAAAACATAGCAGTCATGCGTAGTGCTGGTTTCGGAGACAATGATAAGCTAGCTGATGCTAAAGCGCTGGCCCTCTCCTTCAGCTCTGGAGGGAAGAGCAAGAAGGGTGGCAGCAAGGGCCCCGTCTATGACAATAATCGCAGCTCCGTCCCCCAGAAGCGCCAAGGTAAATTAGATCGTATTGTTCAAGACGCTTTTCTAAAGTCAGCTCAGCTAACATATTGTCAGAGTCGTTCCAGCAGGAGCCTCGTCGGGCAAAACCCGCCCCTTACAACAACCCCAATGTACCTCCTCCAAGTCAACGAGACTACACCACGACGCTGATGTCTGACCCTCTTCAGCGTAACCCTGGTCCTATCCTAGGAAAATCATCTCTGGAATTCCTGCGCCGTCAAGATGTGACTCCAAAGCCAGAACAAGGTTAGTGAAAGCAAGAATAGAGCACCATCATCAGCCCAGGAGAACTAAGCCTTCAATAGCGACCGCTGCCCAAGCCGTGGCAAAACAGGTTACAAACTCGACTGTAACTCCGAAGACAACCGTAGCCAAGCAAGGTGCCATGAATTCCGTTCAGGTGCATACCCAGGAAATGGCCTCGGAAAAGAAGACTCCCACTCTCGCTTCGACTCTCCCCCAGGGTCCTAATGTGGGCAGCAATATCGATCTTCTCAGAGGCCTGACCACTGACCACGTCCAGCCTGCTACTGAGGCCCCTGCGAAAGCCGCTTTGCAACCGGTTCAGACGCCTGCTCAGAGCTCTGCTCCTCTGGCTAACTCTGATGAGAAGCCCAAGAGCAACCTTGCCAGCACTTTCTTCTCCCTCATGTCAGAAGACTCGGATGAAGAAGCGGAGGATGACCCCCCAACTCCCAAGGCGGAAGAGAAGACTTTGAATGAGCCTAGTTTTACCGTTTTCCTGAAATATTCCTCTGACGAGTTGTATAAGCTGAAGCCCTACGCAAAGAAGAATCTCTTGGGCCCGGACTGCATTGTGAAGCGTACCAATGGTACCAAAAACACAGCTGCCGCGACTGCCGCAAGCAAAGCCTACAGCTATCTTGAACGTCCTCTTCAGGCAACCGTCATTGCTTCTTCGGAGGCCCAGAAGCCAAGCAACAAGCCCGATGTCCCTCATACTCCGGCTACAGCTAAGCCTGAGTCTTCAGGAACTCAGCAGACTGAAGTTGCACAAACCATCTCCCAGGATGCGACCAGAGGTAAGCCCGATGAACCCAAGGGCAAAGAAGACCCGGCTCTTCGTCCTCAGGCACCTGGTTTTGTACCGAAGCCTCATACTATTCCACTGGAGTCTCCAGAAGCTCCTCCTGAACTCCCTCAAGCCACCAGCTCATCGGCCGAAAGTTTTCCTGTGGAAATCTTAACCGACGTCGTTCAGCAAATTATGGGGAACAACGGTTTCTCTAATGCGCAATCAGCTGGGCAAATGTTTGCCATTACCCCGATTCAAGTTACTAACGGGTTTATTATCCCAGCCCCCCCAACTACACCTTTCTTTCTGCTTCCGACGGTTCCCAACATCAACCCCTTTCCGGCTATTGGCATGCAAGTTCCGGCGCAGGCGAACACACTCTCTGCAACCCTGCCTATTCGAAATGCAGAGAACAACGCAGTGGCCGCTACCGCAAAGCCGAAAAAGCCAACCAAAGACCTGAGCTCATCGATGTGGGCGAAGTAGAAGACACGGCGAGGAACATGTTTGGAGTGCGTTGCTAGGCTCGATATCGTTCGGGAAGTGGATGGTTTGAAAGATTTGAGGCCCAGAAGGAGACATGGTGCTAATGTTAAGGACGGGAAGAGTGAATTGCAAAGGCGTCCCAAGTGTCAGACATGGATGCCAACTGGACACAAGGTTTAGCATCTAAGGACAGATGCCAATTGATTGTGTATGTAAGATGTTAGAGTAGGAACAAGTCTTTTAAGATCATTGTTCACTGTCCCATAGATTGTATGTGAAGTCGTGAACCTTTTGGTGGCTTGGGTCGTCTATGGGGTTGCAGCTTGCAAAAGAATTAATCGTATTCACGACGCTGGTATATTTATCTACTCATGCAATGATCTACTCGGACATACCCTTCTCTAGTATTTTGACACCCTCCCTCACCTTGGGTGAGTAGTGCTTCCTCAATAACTCGCCTTCCCACACCGTCGCTGCAAAGGGGTTACTGCCCTCTACACTATCACTAACAGGATTATACCGACCGTCACCCTTGCGCTCCTCTGTGTCCCACAGGCTACGGACCTTCTTCGCGTGGGTATGGGCCACGTCACTCAGCAACACCAAGACGGCCTGGCACGACTTGTCAGGGAGCTGAAGCGCGGCCGTCATGAGCTGCTTTGTAAAAGCGGCGAGGCGCATAGGCGGCACAGACCGAATGTTCCACGAGGGAAGAAGAATGCCCGTCAGAGACCGCAGCAGAAGCACCGTGGTTGTCTGAACATTGATCTTGGACGCTGCATTGGTCGAGTTGGCGGGACGGGTCAGCTCGATGTCGGGGTTTGTGGAGAGAGTGAGGAGGGACTTGAAGAGGTGAGTTGTGAAGAATGACAGGTCGAGATGGAGGTCGTTGCGCGAGTTGTGGGCGTCTTGGCCGGCGAGCAGGGCGTAGGCTGTAACTGTGCAAAGGAGGGCTTCGCGAGTAAGGTTGCGAACGGGGACATCATCATCGTCTTCCTCCTCTTGCCCATTACCTTCTTCATCACCAGGACCCCCCGTCTCGGCGTCCTCGTCGCTGTGACGGATGAGATCCTTGAGTGCCTCGAGAAGATCACCAAAGAAATCCTGGTTGATGAGATGAGCGTACTTGGCCAGGCCCTCGAGAACAGCACCCATGAGATGCGGCATTCGCAGCTTCAGAATGCGGAAATAGGTTGCAAAGACGAGCTTGAGCGTCTCTGACTGCATGCGATCGCGCTCCTCGTGACTGACGGATGCATCTGCGTTGGCCATGGCCTTGTCCAGGGCCTTTTGCTCCTTGAGCTCCTTGCGGTGTCGCTTGGTTCTGAACTCGCGCTTCTTCTTCTTGAATGACGCGTCGTGGTTCTCGACGTGGTCCTGCGATGCCTTGCCGGAGAATTCTGAGAGGAGACGCAGACTGAGAAAGAGATTGACGACGCTCTCGTCGACGTAGAACTCGCGCGCCTTCATCATCTTGGACAGCAGGGCTACAGCCTCGTTGGTCGGCCGTCCTTCTTCATCCTCCTTGAACAGCGTCTGCAGAGCTTCCAAGCACTTGACACCATCCTGGTTGATCTTGCGCCGGCTGAGCTTGTTGACGAGGATCTTGAGTAAATCTGTGCGGAAGTTGAAGTGCGGCACTGATGTGATGAGAGTGCAGGCACAGGTCACGGCGATGTTGGCCAGAGTCTGTCCGCCTTTGGCTGCCCTGGTCTCAAGCTTAGAGCAGCGGGCAAGCTCCTTGATGTAGCCTTGGTATCCTGAGACCAGAGCCTGCTCGTACTGTCGCATCGTGCGCACCTCTTTTGAAAGCTTCTCCTTGGGGCCGTCTTCTGCTTGAAGGCGTATTCGGTATCCGGGAATGACATCCTTGTAGACGGCCATTTGTGTCATGAGGGTGAGCATCTGGATGGCTACGATCTTGGACTGGCCGATCTTGGCAAGAGTCTTGAATGCGCCGACGTGTTCCTCCGGGTTCTCGTTCATGTGCGTGGCAATCTTTGCCAATTCTTCCTGAGCTTCCAAGATCTGCTGGGATTCTGGGACCTCGGGCTCTTCCTCAACCTCTTCCTGCTCAGGCTCGGACTCGATATCATCTTCGCGTCCTTCTAGCCACTCAGTGTCGCTCTCAATTGACGCCGCATCATCATCTTCTCCTTGAGCTTGCTCAATTCGTCCATCTGCCGTCTTGATTGGTAGTTTGTTGCTCTCCTTTTGCTTCTTGCCTTTGCGCGGGCGCGATTCGTAGTCTTGTTCGAGGTTCCAATTTGAAGCGTTCTTGAAGAAAGATTTTTGAGCGCTTCTTGAGTCAGACTGATTTTTAGACTCGTTGTGACCAGAGTCATGGGCTATTTTTCTCCGTTTAGTGCCGTTCGGGGCCATTTTGCTGTATTTATTGTTGACAAGACACGATATAAAGCGTGCCTTTAAAGATTTTGTCGTTTTGTCTCAAGTCGTTTTCTGCGAAAGTTGTCAAGGTCTTGTGGGGCATACTGTAAATCGCAGCTTTTGATTGGATAGACTGGGTATTCACCGCCAAAAAGTTGGACTTTTCTGCCGGACAGAAATGCCCCTCCACCAAAAATTCCCAGCCGCAAGCTTTCCCTAACAGACTCGGCATTTGACTTTATAGAATTCTGCAACAATGGGCTTCACAAAACCGCCTGTTCAGGCGCTCAAGTCCGCAAACAAGCTAAAGCGAAAGGAGCTTTTTGTTCAACACAAGAAGCACACCAACAAGGAGAAGCATGAGGAACGACACCGTCGCAGAAAGGAAGAAGCCAGGGACCCCGAGCTCAAGGCGGCCCGTCTAGCCAAGCGCAAGCCCGCGACGATCGACTCGAAGCGAGTGTGGGACGATGTCGACGATGACAGTCTCGGTGTGCAGGTGGATCTCGAGAAGCTGAAGCGCCGTCGCATTGAAGAAGCCGAAGCAGCAGAGCAGGCCGCTCATGAGGCTGCCTTGCGCGCCGCGGAGGACGAAGACGAAGATGACGACGTCGACAGTATGCTGGCTTCGGATGAGGAGATGGACGAGGAGCGACAGGCTGCATTGGAGAAGAAGCGCGAACGTCGAGCCCAGCGGGACAATAGCGTTGCCCCGTCCACGACAAGCACAAACCTCGACTTGACGCCTACATCTCTTGCTCTCAAATTCCCTTCTCTCTTCACCGATATCCCACCTCCGGAGCCCAAGATCCTGGTCACCACGTCCATTAACTCTACTCTTCACGAGCAAGCTCGTGTTCTTTGCGAGTTCTTCCCCAACAGCTCCTACATCCCCAGGTCCGCTCATCGATACGGCCACAAGTACTCCCTTCGAGAGATCTGCAAGTTTGCCTCAAACCGTGACTACACGGCTATCGTCCTCCTTAAGGAGGACTCTAAGAAGCCCACAGATCTCACAATTGTGCATCTCCCCACTGGCCCGACCTTTCACTTCTCCATTAGCAACTGGATCGAGGGCAAGAAACTCCCCGGCCACGGAAACCCAACAAACCATTACCCAGAGCTTCTTCTCAACAACTTCAAGACCCCTCTGGGTCTGTTGACGGCCAAGCTATTTATGACCCTGTTTCCCCCTAAACCAGAGTTCCAGGGCCGCCAAGTAACCACACTGCACAACCAGCGAGATTACATCTTTGTGCGAAGGCACCGATATGTTTTCCGTGAGAAGCGACAGACTGAAAAGAGTATTGTCGGTGCCGATGGAAAGGAGCTCAAGGGCGTGGAGGGTATCCGGGCTGGACTGCAGGAGCTAGGACCCCGTTTCACCTTGAAGCTGAGGAGAGTTGATAAGGGTATTGGAAGAGCCGGAAGCGAGGGCGACGATGCGACACAATGGGAGTGGAAGGCCAAGATGGAGAAGGATCGCAAGAGATTCAACCTGTAATTGATTTTGACGCAGTGGTCATGGCGCCAGGCGTTCTTGAACTTCAGCCAACGATGCTATCTATAGAAGGATAATACATATACTGTTCCGGATAGCATGTCTGGGATCACATTTGTACTCCCTTCCACCGTCACAGTGGAACTCGTATAGTTCTGCCCGATTAGGCTTCCGTGCAAAAGCTGAAATTAGCATGTTTTGCCAGATGATCTCTTAGAGATTTGTATATATTATACCTCGTGAGATTTGTTATAGATGAAGATAGCCTACAAACGCCTAGGAGAAGTACACCTCACTTTTAGGAACTTCAAGTCAATGTTTTAAGTATATTTAATTAGAGGACTTTTCAGCATCCACTCTATCGAATAAGATGTAAGAAGGAATATGCTCGCTGAAGTTCAGCAAAGCAGCGTCTTAATTCTTGCCATGTCTAGGCATCACTGCTATTCCATACAGCATAAATCCAATCAAGGCAAAGCCGATGCCAATAGCTCTCAGCGGATCGAGGTTTTCCCCAGAGAACCAGAAACCTACAGCAACATAGCCAAAAGCCTTCAGTTGGCCAAACACCGCACTTGATACAGGGCTTGCGTGTGAAGCAACGTATCGTTGAATTACGATGACCAATGAAGCAAAAAATGCTGTCTGGAGTTTGTTAGCACATGCATATGCATAATCGTGAAAGTTGGGACTTACCAGTAATACAACGGTCCATCGTTTCGGGTCGCGGAAGTCATTGATATAATGGAAAATATCATGAAGGAAAAATGCTCCCGCGATTTGAGTTTGAGTGAGCACGAGTTGCTTGCTCGCCATTTGGAGTTCCTTGCGGTAACTCGCAATCCCCATCGTGTACAGAGTCGACACAACAACACCCAAGACGGCAATAAGACCGCCCTGTATAGTTGTTTCAGTGATTGACAGCCCGATCTTTGCTGATGTTTCCAAGTAGGCGAGTAGTCCTACTCCGAAGCATATAGGCATGAGGGTTAGTCCCGTGGAGAGCGGCATTGTTCGTCGATAGATTAAAAACTCCGCAAGGGCCACAGCCAGTGGCATGAAAGAGCGAATAAGCCGGGAAAATGGCGATGGGGACACTTCCATCGGGATATATCGCAAGACGGTGAAGCCGAATATCATAAAAGTCCAGGGCATCAAGTCCATGTTAACCCTTCGACGGAAAAGGACAAGCCTAGGACGGTATCTCGATAGAGCATGTAGCGTCATCCAGGTAACGAAAAGATGGAATCCAGCGTAGGCGAGCAGAGCATATTTTGAGGCCAGATCAAAATATAGAACTTTTCCAATAAGGACCTATGCTTGTTAGCTTACTGTATCTTGGGACTGGGTGAGGTAGTGGTGGTGTTACAGTTTCAATAGTAGCACTAAATCCAGTCACTGCCATATTTGGGTGCTCATGAAATTGTCTTCTCCGTTGTTTGTCCATCATGGCTCCTTTGGCCACGGGACAATCGTGTTTGTTGCTTGTAAGTTGGGGCATGGCAGCGAAGTCGTCAATTGCCATGGCGAAGATGTTTTTCGGTGAAGGATGTATGTGTTTCCATTACCCGGTTGAGAAATCAGGAAAGTATTTATATCCATAAGAGTGGTTATTTGAGGCAGATGTAAGTCGAAATCTTGTATAATGCACGCACTTGCAATTCAGCTCAGGTAGGTACCCGTAATGCACTCAGAATGTATGTACTGAAGTAAGTTGGCAGCCCCCTAAGCATGAGGCTATTTTCACTTAATTTTGAAAACATACTTTCTTTATGGTTACAAGGTCCTTGACCTGGGAAGGTTTTAGTCTATTGTAAGTAAGTATAGTTTCTGCTCAAGATGGTGATAAAAGCATCGAGTTGTAAAACTAAACTTCAAATTACATTGTTCATAGTTTTACGCCTAACCATTTCACAGATCATCTTTATCTTACTTGGGACAAATATTCTATTCCTATTTATTACTTCGTATAAGTTTGGAAATGTTGAAAGATGCAGAGAGGCATAAACTTTTGCAGTTCTTTCATGGAGGAGGAATTATAAGCCCTAAGTGTGTGGTATATCAGATGAAATCCTCGGTTCTGTTTCGTGTATTTGTCATATCCTCCTCAATCGCATATCTATTTACATATTTCACCTTTAGGATAAAGACTTCGAACCTATTAAACCTCTGTCTTTGACACTCGGCAGATAAAACAAAGCTTCGGACATCAGTTGACAACTAGCTGGCTATACTGGCTGTTCCCACTTACTCTAACTTGTCAACAGGGATATGTTTGTAAGCCTCACTCAAGCAATCAACTAGACCATATCAGCACATTACTCCATGGACCCTGTCGAACGTTAATTATGTGCTATGATCTTCACTGCTGAATAATAGGTAGAGGATGGATCACTCCGGCCACCCCAGCACATCTGCGAGCCGCAGGAGATCCGGGGTGGCCGGATATAGCCCCTGGTCTACATGACCCTTTCAGGATATCACATCCGTTGATCAGGTCGACACCTGAACTCCGATGATACGCCGTTGTGTTCTGTTGCAGTTGCGTTGGACCCTTCAGGTGAGGCAATAAACATTCGATACCGGGCAACTAACGGAGTTTGGAGTTCTCCGTGTTGTTAATGGTGACGTGGATAATATCGACAAGCGCCGTCTAGTGAGGACCGTTCTGGTGGAGGTTGGGCGGGATAGATGGAAGCTATGCTTTTGATCTGCACGTTGGAAGTCTTAATTTCAATGATGTGACGAAAGGTGGCCAAGGAGTGATCTCAGGGTTGGCATTTCATGTGTCTATATATATCTGGGGGTTGCGTTTGGATCTCGGCCGAGCGAGCAAGACAACGCTAACCCTTGGTCAAACCAATCAGTATCAATGGGGCCCCAAAGTACCTCGATGACTGTGATACTACCTGGCCGGATAGTCGTTGGATTGTAAGTAGGTAACGTTACTTGCAGTACGTATCATGAGCTCCGTGTACTCCGTAATTGTTTCCAAGAAAGAACCCTGGTCTCACGGCAGAACAAGGTTTAACGAACAGAGATTTGACAGCTTGGCATAATATAAGCCTTGTTTAATTATGAAGCCGTTGAAAACGGAACCGATATCACCGTTTTTGTGGCGTTGAAAATTAAGTTTAAGACACCCTGCCTAGGAGGTTGCCAAGAGAAAGGGGGCCCCTGGAGATATATGGAGAGTTGGGGGCATCAAGTTTTCCTGTTAATGCCCTAGAGGATAGTTAGAGGTCTTGGAATAAAGACAAAATACGAAGTACGTAAACCATCTGGGCTTGCAATTTAAACCATCGCCATTGCATCCATGATAGCCCAGTCTGGTACAGAGGCCGGTCCAGAAAGTTATGTCCTGACGCTAAGAGCAGAAGCTTACATAATCTTTCCAGGTATCTAAGGTACAAGATTAGCTTTAGCTTATAGTAGATATTCACTATAACTTTAGTGGCTCTAGGGACCTAAAGCTCTATACTAGGGGTACTAGCTTCTCTAGTTTATAGTTACCATCATATCTTTATAGGGGGCGCAGGCTAGCCTTAAGTACCGAGGCACCTTGCCTTTTTTTAATTGGCTCGTTTAAACCCCTGCTTTTTCCGCGGGGACATAACTTTCTGGACCGACCTCTGTAGATAACAGTTTAATACCGTATTCTCTCAGCAATTTCGGTCTGAGCTACGGCGACAAAACCAATTTAACCCTCGGTACACTAGGTTTAGTCCCACTATTCATGGAAAAGAAGTGCTCCACCTCTGCGACTGAAATTGCTGACAGTATACGGTACCATAGTACCTCTCTTACTCAATGGCTATAAAGCTCACACATTCATCATGTTTATTCTCACTTATTCATTCCTCTATCACTGCTTTCACTTGTATCTTACTTTTTTATTCCTCACTATGAAGTTGTCGCTACTTGCAATGTCTCTTTTTGTTACGGGCATATTTGCCATTGAAGGATGTCTTATTTGCTTCTATCACGGTCTAGAAGACAACTGCAGTGAGTGTGGCAGTTACGCTTTAATGGATGACAACAAAAGCCATTGGTGCTATGGGTGTTATGAAACTTGCCCAGCATCCAACCGAAAGACCGGTATTGTGATATATGGAGTTGATACTTGCAAGTAAACTAGAAATCATGAATGGAAGTAACAGCTAATCTCAAAAAGGTTAAAATTAGGCTGACCAGTCCTACAACACAAACGTATATAATTTACCGATGTATATTGCTAAGGAATATACCGAGATGGCTTGTCTAGATGCCAGACTACAAACGATTAGAATCTGAAGCAGGGTAGTTTGAGGGCAAGAGGACGATGTCCTCGCGACATATAACCTGTCTATTTTTGGTTTTTCATCATCCACTGCCTCCATTGACCAATACGGTTCTGAGTGGGCTTTGAATACCCATACGTCACTGTCGGAAAGAGACGTCAGTCAGTCAGCTGTTGCTATATCATATTTCAGGACTAGTATGTTAGACAGACAGTATTCTCTAGCCATAAGCAAGCAATCTGATTGTGTTCTTGATGTTTTGATCAAACGCTTGACTGCTTAACTATGTCTTTCATGGACATGATCATCGATGTCCTCGGCAACAAAGTCTTGTCGCTATGTTCGGATAGCTGTCTCTGGTAAGATACTGAGTATTAATGTCCATGCAACAGTCCTTGTAGAGCCTCCTCTGTATCATACGCGTTCAACAACTCAGATCTCAAAGCCTCGATCTCATCCTTCTTCTGCTGTCTCACCCCGTCCAACATATCCTTGGCCGGGCCAACAAGATGAGCATCACTGAGCTCCATGACTACTGCCATGAGTACCAAGCTATCGCCCATCTTCTCCAGCTTGCCGTCCGCATCTAGCCCGTTCATAATCTTCAGAAGCCTCTCAAAGTCTGCATCTCCAGGTTCAAGGATGACGCGCAAGACAGCTCCTCCTTCATCACTAACCAGGTACTTGTGGAACAGATTAGGCTCCACAGTCTGTGGCTTTCCAACTTGAAGCGGCTGGGTTGATGACTCTAGGATCTCAAGGTCTAGTTGGGTGCTTTTGTAGATGGAGATGGATCCCTCAATCAAGTCAAAGGTCTCGGAGAAGCGAGTGTGGAAGTGGGGCGGGACGGTTGTGCCTGGCGTCATAGTCTCGATGAAGATCGTACGTTTGCCATCGTTGAGAGTTGTTGACTCTTCAAGGCGGAAGCGGCGTTGATCCCAGCGACGTTCTGACGACATGTTGGGTGAGATTTGAGACAAGGGCTGAAGTTTGGTGGAAGCAAGCAATACTACGGGTTGACTGGACCTGTGAGTCTTGATGCGTGGATGTTTGAGAGTGAAATTCCCTCAGTCCAGCTATCTTACTCAGCTCCAAGCTGACATGTTTGACTGAATACGTGTGCTTACGCTCAAGGTTCCACCAGACTTGACCGTTTCAAGCTAGTCATCATAGAGGATTGAGCATTTCCAAGTGTATTGGTTGTTGAGCTGGATTGTCTTTTGGGTGGGAAAAGCAGCATTTTATATCTATTAGACGGACTTATAAGGTTATCGGATGTGTAGGGAATAAGCTTTCCTTCTGAAGTCAGAAGAAAAATAGGTTATTGTGTGAGCATTGAGTCATAATGCTTAAAATGTGGCTTTGAATGTGTTATTTGTTATTGCAGAAACCTTACCTTTGAGAGGAAGGATAATGACTAGAGCATTTCCAAGGCATGGTTATCTAAGAACGATATCCGATACGATAACCAAGCGTTGGCAGCTTATCTTACCACCCTACTTCAAATTTGCCATAAGAGTATTTATAAAAATAAGCTGAGAGGACTGACCAATCAAGTGCGGCATATATAAGCCCATGTCTTAATAAAACCCTTTACTAGTTGCTCACTATTCAGACTGCTGCTCGTGCTACTGGGCCAGAAGCATGCTTGAGCCAATATTCTATATTGTCGATCTTGGCGGCGGCTATGTTGGGTCACCTAACTCAGCAAACCCTTATTATCGTCAGGCTTGGTGTACGTTTGAATGAATCATGACTCATAATCGCAAGTTTTCTGGTATGATATCTTCTTGATTCAAAACATGAGAGTAAAGTATTATGATGACTGCTTTGGTCTAAGCAACATGTACCCTTCCAACGCAATCGCCATTTCCAAACGATCCTCAATAGCTTTGTCTCCTTCTGATACCAGCGCGGAATCAAAACCTTCTTTGAGTGGCTCTGTAGTATCAAGGTGTACATACTTGACATCAGGTGCCGCTTCTAGTCCATCTCCTCCAACAGCCATTAGATCGTCTTCCACGGGCTGAACCCACTGCCACTTAGCCCCGGCAGTGGTTGCCGTGGGCGTATGTACAGGTAATCGCGCATGTGATAGGGTCTTATCTTCCCCTTGCACGATTTGGATATCTGCTCTCCCTATTTCTGACAGAACAGGATCTGAGCCTCTCGCTCCAATCAAAGTTGGCCCCGACCGGATCATGACACTGAAGCTGCGGAGATCGCGTTCGAGGACGGCTTGGTTCAACTGTACGCTGATAGCAGGCAGAATCCCCGATCGTATATTTAGAGGGAGGAATGGGTCGATCAGTACAGTTACAGCTGATGAGAGTAGAGCTCCCGCCTTTCTGGTTTGGTAGTCTTGGAGCTCGTTCATGATGTTGAGAGAGGGCTTCAGAGTAGTTGATTCAGAGAGTAAAGGTGGGTAGTTGGGGCTGACCGTAAGTGGCGGTGCATCTACAGGGTGCTGAACATATATCGAAGACCTGTCATTGCGCCTGCTGTAGTCTGTGACAAGTGTCCAGGCGGCTTCGTCTACATGTCGTGAAGTCGATGTGAAATAACCAATCAATCCATCCCCATCGCCCAGCATATCGCCGAGTTTAAGGCCAAACTGATATCGAGAAAGCTCAGAATCGCTCTCGAACTCATGTTCATCACCATGGACATCATCTCCGCGAGCCCCATCTTGGAAGGGGTCGTCCTCAGTATAGTCGGCGTAAGCTTGACTTGTCATAGGTGGCGTTGCAAGCTCGACCCCAAGACCAAGGTTCGCTAGGGCAATTGGTCGACCAACCAAAGCAGAGGGAAGAGTAGCAGACTGCTGGGCTGTTGTCGTGCGTATATGGTCTTGAGCAGAGACAATGGATTTCCACAAGCTACTAAGGAACTGGCCTTTTGACATGGAAACGATCAAGTCTTGCAGGCTCATCAAATGCTCGATAGGTTTGGTCTGGCCAGCCGCGAGACTTCTCAGACCTGACTCTGACTGAAGTTTTCTCTCATTTGGAAGCATATGCGGAAGAATATTATAGTTATGGTCAGTCGCCATCAACGACTCCCAGTGTACTGGTTGATTCGAGTAGGCGTTTGAGGGGAGGTAGGCTTCACCCTTGAAAATGCATTTCTCGTCGTACACTTGTATGGACCGGTTATGGAAGTTGATCAATAGCCACGCAAATACTGCTGTCTCTCCATCGGCCACAGGACGAATTCCAGGATTGCTCGGTTGATTGGAGCAGCTAGCGGTGTCATTTGCAGCCATGAATGTTGCGTGTAGACGAGCATCTTGATTGATGCGAGGCCCAAGCTGAAACCAGGGGCAGTCACCAACTGAGACCTCGCTTGGAGACAAAGGAAGTGCTGTATTTGGTTCCATACCATGTTTACCCTGTTTTGGCTCACAGAGTAGGCTCTTTGCGATATGCGGATAGAAGGGTTTCTTTTCCTGACTTGGTCTTGGATCAAAAGCACATACTACCTGGCCAAAACGATCAATGATGTTGAACTTCGTAAGCCGGACTTGACCATGTGTTACAGGACGAAAGAAGCGATCCTTTTCATCTGTTGCGCTGAGGTTGTGGGATGTCGCATAAGACAATCCCTCGTGCCGTGTTCCGTAAGGGGTAACATCAAGACCACCGGCTGACTCTTGGGTATCCTCTTTTCCAAGAAACATGTCAAAAGCGTTGGAATTAGACAAGATGACGTCTGAGGTACCGTTATTTGTAGGAATGACATGTCCACCTCGACAAAGGGTTAGGAGGTGGTCAGTGAATCCATCAAGGCGACCAAACGTAAGACTCAAGCGTTCAAGAAATTTATTCATCCATTTAGCCTCGTTGCTCTCTGTATCGGACACATTATGCACGGTTTGAAGCATCATCTTCAACATTCCCTGGAGCGCCTTCTGTGCATCTGGTTGGAGTAGTGATCTGCCCGAGAAGCTTCGAGGCGACGGTTGGAGTTTCGATAGGTCACTGCCAGTAGCAAGACCATATCGTACCGTTCCATCGTCTTCGTGGACCAACTGCCACATCTCGGCCGGTATGTGAACATATTCAGCTTCCCATTCAACGAATAGGGGCCGCCATGGCTGCCCATCCCATCGACTTTCTGTAGACGACAAGTTTCTGAATGGTGATTTGATTCCAGGCTGGTCCGTCCTCAGCCCACTGGTAAAAGCTAGAATCGTGTTCTTGACTGAATCCTGGAACGCAGGTGGAAGCCTACGCAGTCCTTCATTCTTGATCATGAAATCCCATGCTTCAGGCATCTGAGCCTTTGTAGTAGGCCCAGAATCTTCGGCAAAGGGTATACGTTCCACCCAAGTCCTCAGAGCACTTGCATTCGTGGACAGCCACGAGTCCAAGTCTTGGTTATTAATTGTAGGAGTTTCGTCATCCCAGTTCGCAGACCATCCAGATCCTACATCTCTCAGGACAAACGCCGGGTCCGCATGAGAGAAGAACTTTGTATTTTCCACCTTCTCAAACCGTCCATGTATCAGAGATTCTTTCTCCGCAGATGCAACGAGCTTCACCACAGAAGATATAAGCGAGTTAACCATTTCCATCCGCTCCAGAAGTCGCTGAGCCTTGGTCACTGCCTGAATGCGCCGTTGCTGCGCCAAAGGCTCGTCATTCTCAGCAAGACTACGGTGTTTCCACCACTCGCAGAAAATGAGATGTCTAAGGTAGCGCTTGCGGCGGCAGAGAGCATCTAGATAATCCTGGACCTCGTTGAGATGTCGCAAGACTTGGATCTGCTCCACAGTAAGAATATCCCCTTCTCGGGCTTGAGGAGATTCCAAGGATCCATAGAGATCGCTTTTCTCCTTCTGTTTGATCCGCCAATGGTATCCACCGTGTGAACTTTTGAAGCTGCCGCTAGTTGTCAAGGCACGATCGAGTTGTGAGGTTGATCCTGGTACCGCAGCAGCTGCTTTGAGCTGGTACAGAACCTCGGAGACAGCAGACTCCTGAACGCCATCAGATCCCTCCAAGGTCGCGATGCACGCGTCCAAGACGTCGTCTCCGATAGCCAGCGGCTGAAGACGTGTGAACATGGCAGCAACCTCTGCAGCCTGTACAAGATCAGGCCTATAGTCTCGTTGGTAGTTAACTGAATATAGTGTGCCATAACACACTTGCGTCGCTTGTTGTGGTTGGGCAGCAGTGGCGACGTCTTTGGCAAAGAAGCCATAGACAGCGTATGAGACCTTTGCACTCTCGACTGATCCTGCAGCTTGACCAGCCAAAGTGAGATCATCATGGAGAGTAAAAACGGCAGCGTTGTGAGGCATGTAATCAGCAAATAGCGGATTTCCAGTTCCCAAAACCGTGAAAGGGCAATGGTAGTCTTGTCCAGCTTTGCCAGGTTGCCAATCTTGAGGAAGACGTGAAACCATGCCCATGACTGTGGCAAGCTGATCTTCAGGAGATACTTTGGGATCCAAGAAGGGAGACGAAGCTGTTTCAAGATTTTGATCTGTACCAAGAAGATCATCAACTTTTCGAATCTTATTGCTTTCCACGAGGAAGATGTCCAAAGCTGGCATGGATGGTTGAGACTCGGCCACATGGCGAAAGATTAACCACCTATCAGGGATCTCGGTATACTGTTCAAGTTCAGATCTCAAGCTTAATCAACCTTGATCTTGTGAGCCACTTACTTTGACTGTGCCACCCTCCGATTTTCCTGATCTAAATATTTTTGGGATGCACCAATGAAGATAAATACCCAGCCTCGACTCATCAACTTGTTGAGTTAGCACATTGGCGATTCGGGGATTCATCTGCCATGGCGACGCATTTCGAACATCGACGGGCTCTGCAACGTCGTGACGTAGATTGAAACTATTAGGCTGAAGGTTATCATAGCTCGGTTGGCTAACAGGGGCCAAGAAGAAGCTGTCTCCGATGACTGAGGTGTTCAAGATGTAAGCATCGACTTTGGTCTGGATGTACTGGATTGGACGGGACATTTTGAGCTGGTGCAACTTGTCACAGTAGGTAGTGGTTTAAAGCCGAGAAGAGATAAAGACCGCAATCCATCCGTGGAAGGCCTCGGCAGGTTGTTTTCTCAGACTGGACGACTCAAAGGCACAAAGTTCTGTCTCTCTGATGACAAAAGACTAGACGCAAGCGGCTGTAAGTAGCTACAACCTCCTCTGAGCGCGGAATCAGAATGCTAACTGCATCGGTGCGTCGTGGTGGTCGTATAACCTCAACGGCGCAGTGCATATGCCAAGAATCGATAGTGTACCAGACTATTGATTCAAAGTCCATTTTTCTCTAGCACTGTGTTATCCCCTGCAACAGCTTTGTTCGGCCCCTCCGACAATGCAACAGCATGTATTCAGCTGCGGAGATAGAGGGCTCCATTCTACACCAGAGAACCTGACCAACTTGGCAGCGACAGACATTCCGCTGTGCTGGTCTGATTACGAATTCACTTTGGATTCCTCTCCATCTCAAACGAATTCATGTCCTACCTTGCTCCGAAACGATGGCGACATTGGCAGAGCTGAAACCCGGACAGGCTCAAACTCTTTCCTTCTTCAAGCCAGGACTGCTTCCCGGCGAATATACCATCAACGTCGAGCAAAAGATCACCGGACCAGATGATGAATCAGAAAAATTACAAACGACAAAACCGTTCGTCGTCGAAAGCATCAGCCCCTATCAATTGCCAGCTGGATCGATCCGCTCAGTCTACCCTGCAGAGGGAGAAGTCGTTGAAACTCGAATTCTCCCTAGCATTTCGTTTTCTGATGCTCATATACCATGGGAGCTAAGTCCAGATAGAGGAAGTGTTGGCAATCAGTTCCTCGACGGCTCACCTGTCCCATGGTTAGCATTATTAGTCTTCACCGCCGACGAGCTCAACACGTTTCCAATTCTTCCATCAGACTCGTCGCCTTTATCGCCATCCTCAACATTCGCCTGTCAGTTGAGCAAAAGACAACTGCAAAGCCTTAAGACGTCGTCTCAAGGACCCATGACCCAAGTGCCAATCTCCAACGATGAGCTTAGTTCCAGTCCCGACGACTTGATTAGCACCATATTTGTCAAGTCCGCAGCGTTCAAAGGATACTTTTCAAACCAATTGCTGAATGGACAGAAGGAATCTGAGCCAGCGATTGCTCGATATTCATACTTGGCCCATATCCGAAGGTCGCGATCAACACAGGCCCAAGACTCGAGCATCAACTCATACGGGATTGTGCTTGGGCATCGAACTGGACCTCTGAACCTCACATCTGAAACAACTGCTTATGCACATCTTGTTTCCCTTATGGGAGTGAGAGATGAGCTGAGATGGCCTGACCAAAACTCATCAGACTTGACAGCCCTAGTGTCGCTGCATTCTTGGACTTTCAACTGGAAGGAAGATGACAGTGACATTGACGACGCTATCAAAACACTGAGACGCAACGTCAGACCTTTGGCCAGACAAGTCACAGATGCATCAGCTGAAAACGAGTGGCTGAAGCGGCGGATGGACGCTGGCTACACTTTTGTTAAGCATCGAATGCTGAGTGGTGAAACAACGGTTGCCCTCTACCGTGGTCCATTGATCCCGAACCAGGAGCATGCTGAAGGGAAAGGTACTGGATCCGCTGGAGGGATGAGTCACGGGTCAGGATTGCAAATCATAGACGCAGAAACTGGCATGATTGACATTTCATATTCCACTGCTTGGAATCTCGGTCGTTCTCTAGCCCTGGCCAATTCAACGTTCACAACAGCACTCTCCGCACTCCGCAATCAACTCACCGCACTGCTCAGAAAGAATGCATCGTCAGATCTTATTGCTGGAGGGGACAGCACGGATGAGAAGCTTCCTGACTGGTTCAAAACATTGCAGAATATTCCAAAAGATACCAAAGTTGTCGATGATGCAGCGGGTTCAAGAACAGGCTCTCGATGGAAGACAAGTCAGCACAAAACAACAACAGCAACTTCCTTTCCGGCACTCTCCAAACTCGAGAGCACGCTCGACACCTCAGCTGTACGCAATTTTTTGGATAGCCAGGTCCTCGATCTAGTTGAAGATCATGACTGGTACTCACGGGAGCTGTCTGAGCCCACTCAAGAAGGCTTACTCATGGCCAAAGTCCTGGATCTCGTCTTCAATCAACTCCTCAGTCTCCGCGCCGTCCCACACAATTATCTCTTCCCTGAACCTGATATTCTCGAGACAGAGGCGGTTCTCACATTCTACGTTGACCCTGTCTGGCTTGACGCTCTCATTGATGGAGCTCTGAGCATCGGTAACCACTCAACAATCAACGAAGACATCATCAGGAATGAGATCAAGAGAGCCATCAATACTTATATGGCTCGAGTGCAGGAAGACTACAGGCAACCGCGGGTTCCTCGATGGGGCGTCATCCTATGTGGCCGCCTAATACGCTCTTTCGGCGATCTACGTATCCGTACTGGAAGCCAAACATCGGCATCACCCCAAATGCTAACATCCACGAAACTCAACGACCAGACATTATTTCTGTTATTCAACTGTCGTCCGAGTAGTTTCTACCCCCATGGTCTGACCATCAGCCAGCCTCCACACCAACAACGTTTCGCAGCTGCTACAAGCCTCTCAACCACTGAAATCCACATCGAGCCTTGCGGAGTTCCACCTGAAGATGCTTCTGGCACAGAAGTTACTATCCATATCAATGATATCAAACAAAGGAATGACACAGTATCTGAAGATCCAAAACGCGTATATGACTTTGAGAGCAGGTGTCTACGACCCATGGCCATCATGGAACAGTATGTGAGGCAAGCAACAGCAAAAGGCGGCTCTTATCCAAGGACCGGGTCTTCAGCGCTCTTGTCTTTCGTGTTGGGCGATAGACTGCATGAACTGAACATCAAGGTTACAGATCAACAGGCTGATTCAGATCGTGAAGCGCCACTGGGTATATTTCAGCTGAGGGTGCCTCCGAAAACGGATGACATGATGTTGAACACATGGGCGAATGCGTCCACTTCAAACACAGAAACTGAACTGGGCCCAAGCTCGGGGTCAGTTCCGCTTGGGCTCCGGCCTGTTTTCCAGACACAGATATCGGCCATGAAAAGGGCATTACGAACAAGGGACAACGTCAAAAAGGCCAACACATCTAGCACTACTAAGCACGCGTCCCCGGGACCTAAGACAGAGCGGAAGTCTTTGCCAAGCTCAGTAAAAAGCTCTTGCCGGATCATCAGGCGGTTTGCTTCCCGCGAAGGATACCGGGTGGTTGATCTAGTTGTGGTGTTGAAGGCCGGCGAAGATGGACGATTAGACAGTTCAAAGTCGGGCCTCCAATTACGTTCTCTGAACGTATCATTCCCACTAGTCGGGCTTGTAGATCCCAGAGCTTCGGTTGATCAACCCAAAGTCACGCTCATGGGTAAAGACTCAGCTCGATGGGTATCAGGAAACGCTTACGTAGCTGGTGACGAATCCAGCGGGTCTGATTTCGTGGTCAAGTTGAGGCCAAGAGCAGCTACATGGGTAAAGAAAGTCGATTTTGGATTTCTGTTGAGTAATCTGACTCTTTCTCCTGATCTGGAGGAGAAGGTCGAGCTCTCGGTTGAGGAAGAGTATGGTTTTGGGGGTGGGCATTGGGGGGGAGAATTTGACATGATGGTTGCGAAACAGTCTTGTGAAATCGACGGGCTGAGTGGATAGAATCGAGGAAATGATCATCTAATCAAGATCTTAGTTAGCTAGTCCAATCTGATGTGCGGAATTCATCCGCTCCACCCCTGACTATTCATCCTTGTCGTAGTATCACTTGACAAGTTGGGATGGTCGAGATCACCAATGTGCGTCTTCGGACTATTGATGCATGCAGCTGAAATAGTCAAACCCGGCCGTTCAACAGACGATCTACTTATCTTAGCGCCTGGTAGCGTATGTGTCATGTCGCGAAGATTCTTCCTTAATACTCAGAGGCATTGAATCAAACAAGTCTAGTCACCGGATTCTCAGTCTACTATTTGCCTCCCACCAAAGTACCCAAAAATGACCAGTGCAGATGAAAACTACATTTCTGATGGCTACGACGTCAACGACGTCAGATATGCAAGCACTCACGGCATAACATCAACCATCAACCTACAGACATACCCTAGAGCTTTTGATACTCCCCCACTCACAGGCTGGAGCGCCGTTGATGCCGTCGCCGGAGCAGTCCGCTTTCTCAGCTACCGCACCGACGACTCCAACATTACAAACCAACCCTCACGTGGTTTCCTATACTGCAATGCCCGTGATGTGATGCGTTTGAAGGACATGGAGAATGGTTGGAAGGATTGGCCAACAGATGTCAAACAGTCACCAGTTCAGCTCCGGACGGTCCTCCAAGGCCTCAAGACCTTTGGTGTAGTTTCGGAGGACAAGTTCCCATGGCGTTCACCCTCTGAAGAACCCCGTCCTCGACGTACTCACTATTCTGAAGCAGCCAAGACACCTGCGTTGAATGTCTTTCGCCTCGATTATGATATGGTCGAAGGTATTACGGAGCCAGATGTTCAGCGGGCTATGGGGACTCAGAAACTGCACCGCGTCAGACAATGCCTCTCTGAGGGTTACCTCGTCATATTCGCCATAAACCTCTACTGGCCAATGCTTGAAATGGTACCGCCCGCGCCCAATGTTGGAGGATTTCCTACGATTGCCAAGATTCCACCGGGTCGTCGTGGAGTTGGGCCATCTGGACCAAAACGGGCGCATGTCGTATTAGCCATCGACAATGATCAGATGAATCATCGTTTGTTGATCAAAAGCAACTCAAAAGACCGTCACCCTTACTTCTGGATGCCGTATGAGTGGATTCTTGATTTCGGTGCTACAGAAGGATTCTGGACCATATCTCCAAGTCAATCTCGTGCACCTCGACTGAAGATGTGGTACTACCATGGAGATTTTCTGCACCCTTGGCAAGACAAAGCTTTGACCCTTCAGAATCCTCCCCCAAGAGATAAAATTGGCAACTTTGAACATAGCAACATTGCCGTTCTTCCTCGCGGAGACAATATTGTCGACATATTTTGGGTCAACCCCGAAAGACGCATCGTTGTGGGCCATTATAACAAGAACCGCAAAGACCTAGGTTGGAGATTTGCATACGTCTCAGAATCCGAGATGGCTACAGGCTCTGTTGCTGCCATTCGTCCTTGGCCTAGCAACTATGCTGATAGAATGGAAGTCTTCACTATTGCGCCTGAGGGCTATGTTCGCCTTTCTCGGGCCAGAGTTGGGGATGAGGAGAACCCTTCAAATTGGCATTGGGATCACGACAAAATCACCGAAAACGGAAAAGCTGTGCCTGGGGGGTGTATCGTCGTAACTCAGCCGCCTGCGTGGGCGCAATGGAGATGTAGAGCGTTCTGGGTACAGCCTAATGGATATATCGGGACGGCACATGAGCCGAGAGATGTTGATGGTAACCGGAAATGGATCGTTGCTTCACTCATAACGACTGAGGGTAAAAGCTTCTTCAGTCGTGCATTTCTTATGAGTAGTCTAACCGCCATTTCCATACCTTGGGAGGACAACAACTACTACTGGTCTGCACTCTGGTGGATTGACCGTGATGGCTATCTACGAGGATTATGGGTATCATCCATGTCACAGTACCTGGAGAATGCCACTAAAGCATTCTCTTCTTCATACAGCTGGAATGAACATATCCGCATCAACACGGAGGCAGTCCCTCCCAAGTCTCGCCTCTCTTCAGCCCAGTCTTTCCAACATCATTACGTCGCACTCAACTTTCAAAACACGAGCCATCAGTTCCACACAAAGTGCAACCAAACTCGCAGCGGCAATCCGATGACGGATGATAGGCACAGCCATGGCCTGCAGGGAGATGACTTGAGTCAGGTGAAAGCGATCGACTGCGAGCACCTTTGGGAGGCTTTTTTTGTGACGGCGAGACCGAATCGAACAATTGTCTATCGGAATGGGGATGGATGGCCGAAGCCGATTAGCGAGCCGGGTTGTTTGCCTGATTCGACGATCATGGAGCAGTCAAAGTCTCATCTTTTCTTCAAGCTACAAGATGACGTGCTGGGAATTGCTGATTTAGAATAAGGAAACAAAAGAGAGTATTATCTTCTCAACTGTAGTTATATACATTTAAGCTTGACTCTAGAACACATCAACCCTCCTCGTGATTGTTTCACCTCATATCATGAACCCCCGGCGCAACGTGACAGAAATGCTCCAACCCATTTGCATATCTCTCGGGCACAGAATTCTTGATGGGAATGTTCTGGGACAGTCTTCGGAGGGAAGCCCACTTGTTCACAATAGCCGCCCTTGTTTTATTTCGAGATGCCATTGTAGACTCTTCCCGTTCTGGTGTTGTCCTTTCTACCTGTTTTGTACCAAGGATTGCATTGACCGCGTTTGCCATATCCATGTGTCCTCCATCAATTCTCCGTTTCTCAGCAAAGACCTTGACATCCTTGGAATCTGTTGGAAACCTGGTGAAAGCTGTGAGACATTGCGCCATCTCGGAAAATGGCATTATCTTTGGGTTCTTGTCCGACCATTCAGACTTGGGAGCTTTGATTCTAAGACCTGTCGTATGGGCGACTGTGCTCTCGCGTGATCTCCCTGCGAGCATCTTGTTTGTGTTAGAATCAAATGGCCCCCATAAAGAAGCAGGTAGGCGCTCTTCAACAGGTTCGAAACTGAAGTCCTGTTCCGGTTCTTTGGATCCCTTGTGGCTGATGGTGACGCTCAGCTCACTCTGTATCCCCCGCGAGCCGTCGGTAAGCTGCATAGGTCGAGACAAAATCTTGCGGTTCGACTGAACCCTACTCGGCTTGGAACCCGAGAAATTGATGACTGTTGCAGGGATACGTGAAGCCACGCTAAACGCAAGCGCATGCCCACGGACAGTCCATGCAGAACCAGGCCTCTGTGGCTCTTTTGATACCGTATTTGAAGCTACCGCTCCGCCCTCGAGCGACAAGATATGATCAGCATTGGGCAACTTCTCATCCTTCTTGAGACAAATCTGAACAAACTCCTCCAACCTCAGCTTCTTTGGCGGCTCATACTGGTTGCCGAACTCGACGGAAAACTCAATGACGGCCCAATTGAAGTGAACAACTCCTCCGAACGGCGGACCACTGATGTGCAGCTCAGCTTTGAAGGGAATAGACCACTTGTCAGCGAAGGGGCCGATTTCGATCTCATAGGAGAGATGAGCTGAGATTGCGATTCGAGCATCATAATACAATGGATGCATGTAGAGAATGAGATCAGCTCGGAAGTCAAAGCCCGCTTCCAGAGACCCCAGTTTGTAAGCTGCATGAACGGCGATGCCACCCATCAATGCATCAGGAGTAACAGCCGCATAGGCCGTTCCGCTGAGATTCAGGTTGTTCTTGTAACTCCAGCTTATTCCCATGCGAGGAGGAGCTGAAGGATAGTGTGCTGGAGCGATATAAGCTGGATGCCAGCCGCCGATGGAGATGCACCAGTCACCAGCCTGAGGACTCGGACCAAACCACGCACCAACAGCAAACCCACCCGTCAGAATACAGTCCTCTAAGAGCAAGAATGACTTTTCTGCAATCTGTCCCTGGAAAACCAGCGACCCATGTGCAACGTCAATAGTGCCGCTGAAGTTCAGCCTGATGGATGCAAGAGCCCGTCTCGACTTTTCACGGGGAAATCGAGCCGACGCTGTGCCCATGATATCAATCTGACCGACGTTAGGATCCAGCGGAAACGTCAAGATGGCCGACACATCGACTGTCTCGCATGCGGTTGCTAGAACACCTGCAGCAACCCACGAAGCACCATTCCTTTCTGTCATGTACTGCTGACCACCCGAGCCTTGCAACTTTGCAAAAGTCGAGATGGCATCAGAAGCTGACGAGGAACTTGGCTCCATCAAGAGGGGAAAGTTGTGAATCTTGTCGATAGGCGGCATCAGCAGTTGGGAGCCAAGCCCAAAACCACCGCTGATACCACGGACTTCCACATAAGGTGTTTTGAGAAGCGGTCCTTGCACCATAGCATAGACCATGAGAGACACAAACTTGTCACCGCCTGCGTGTTGTACACCTCTGTACGAGCCGAAACCTGTAAACTCATACTTTTTGACTTTGACGCTTGTGCCTCCCTCAAAGCCTTCGACGACCATGTCTTGGCCCGCTCGCTTCACCCGCTGTAGTGTTCCAGCAACGTTGAGTGTTGATCCGGTCATGGCTAAAGAGAGTCCATCGAGGTCCATCTCAACCGTAAGATTAGACCAGTAACTCAGTAGAATATTTCGTCCTTCCCTTGCGCGAGGTAGTCGAATTGCCATGACGAAGTTGATGAGCTCGCCGTCAAGTGGTCCAATGGTTGCCCGCGCAGTGAACTTGATCTTGATTTTCTGGCCCTTTGCATCATAGCCCAGACCAACATTGGTGATTGAAACCCCGTTGACTCGTTTCTCCAGCTTTTTTGTCTCGAGGTCTTCAGATCTTCCATCGTCATCCTTTGACTTTTTGGCCTTTGACACGAGGAATGGCTCGTTGTTGTGTAGTAGCATGAAGGAGATGCCTTGTTGGAAAGCAATATCTTGACTCGTGCTCTTAGCCATGGTCATCTTGTTATTCTTGAATATTGCTAGCGTGTTTAGATTGCTGACGTCTTCAGTTGACATGTTGTCGCTGGTCCAATGTGAGTCAATCGAGAATGGTTGTTCGATTTGCCCTACCATTGGTAACGGTGGAGGACGAGGAAGTTGACCAACTGCGAAACGAACGATTGTCTTCCACATCAAGCTACCCGTATTCTTTGAAAAAGCTTGCATCCTGGCAATCTGGACCACCAGCGTACCAATACGAACACTCATGCATATGAATAGAGTCGACTTGTTTCCTTGCATCTTCCGAGTGATGGCCATGTCGATACTGGTAGCGGTCAGGTCGATCTCAGCCTGGGTTACAGAATCAGGAATCGACGAATCGGCCGTATAACCCATCAAGGACTGCATGATCGATGCCAAGTTAATCTTGTGGGATCCGCCTTTCCTGACAAGTGCTTTAGTGATAGTGTCTGCTTTAACCCGAAACTCGTGTCCGTCTCCAGTTTGGGCATATCCAATGGATAATTTGACCGACTGCGAAATCCGAAGGTCTCCCACAACAAATGCTGAAACCGCATTGTTGCCATTGGATTTGCTGTAGCTCACGTTCAAAAAAACCTTGTTCAAAGTGATATCTGGGTCTTCAACCAGGGTCAGGGCGGGCGTTGATTCGACTTGGAGGCTCAGGTTGTCAAGCTTAAGACCAGACCTGTTTTTGTCCACGAACTGGCCTTTGATGTCTCTCAGTCCGACATCAAACGAAGGGCATCCATCTGGTGCCGCCATATCTTTGTCATTAATGGTCAGTCCGGACTCGGCGAGCAGCGCCTTCAAGCCGGGATCTTTGTTATTTCCAAAGGCGAAAGTCATACGAAAATCTGCATATCGATCTTTAGAGTCCGATTTCGTGGACAAACTGAAAGCCATGCCCACACGAGCAACGCGAACTGTAGCATCGAGTTTGAACTTTGCCTCAGACTTTGTATCAGATTCTGCACTTGTCGTTTTCAAATAGTGCAGTCGAAGAGAACTCAAAACAAATGCCTTGTCGTCAGTAGCTGCCTGTAGCCGGAGCTCAGAGCCATGACTGAAGTCTATCAGGAAAGCCGTTGGTTTGGCAGTGTTTTTGTCCAGTGACATTTCCAACGTCTTCATGGTCAAATTACCGAAAGAGGAGTCCAAGACGCTGTCAGTACCTGGAATTACCTCTTTGAGGGCGTCGACAATCCTTAGTGACGAGGATTCGAGGGGAATGATAGAGCCTGAAAATAGGCCCTGCTTCCCGTCATATATGACCTCCAGGGCAGCTTTCGACTTTCCAAGCTTGGCTGATAGTTTAAAGTCAATGGTAGACTTGATTGACATATTTTCCCTATCAGGCCTCGGGCGAGAGCATACAATAGAGAAGTTGATGTCCTTGACAAAAATTGAGCCAACAGTCAATTCAGGCATGTGTAGATCTGCGACGAAGCATCCCATCTCGGCCTTTTTGGATGTTAAAGATTTCGAGAATGTACAATCGCAGTGCATCACCCTTACATCTTTGAGTTGATCCAGAAGAGGTACTTGAGAATGGTCTCCAAGTCCAAAAGCAGTGAGTACAGAGGCCAGATCGTTTTGACCAGGTGCCAAGGAAGAGAATGGACTAGGCTTGAGGTTCTCTTCAGATTCTCCGGTGCTGAACAGGTCGAGGTCCCATAGACTGTTCTGCCCTCCCGAATCGTCAGGACCAAATAGCGATAGAATGTTCCCAAGTCCCAGGGCTCCTTGATCAACTTCGGTCACTCCAAGAAGAATCGTCTTGCCCGTATGGTCATCCCCTGCACAGTAACCAAATGACAGTCGAGCACGCTTTTCGTTGAGCGAGATTGTGCTGGAAATGATGAGTGTGTCTTGTTCGGGATACTCTTCGTTCCTATCCCAGCCCTGAATAGGACCACGCTTAGTGGCATAGGCTACCGATTTGATGACTTTGCTAGACTTTGGAGTCTCGAAGTTTAGTTTCTTCACTTCACCAGTCCTTTCTGTCGAGATACTGATTCCCGTCTCATCCTGCGCAGTGGACGATGAGGCATCCATCATGGGGGATCTCCCATGGCGGTAAGAAGCCATGAAATCTGTGAGCGTGATGCCACCGCTGATGTGAACAGGTGATGTCGTATTCAGTTGAAGATCGAATCTGTCCAAGTTACTTGTGGTCTTTGCGTCTTTCAACTCTCGGCCTAGTCCAAGAACCGCCAAGTTGATCTGGACATCCAGAAGGGACGAAGACAGATCGGACATCAGACCAGACAGCATTATAGTGTTCAACATGTTCCTGACGGTAACCGGATGTGAAGTAGAACAAGGATAAATCGAAACCGCCATAATCGAGTCATCATCCCTTGCCTCGTAAAGCACTTCTATCTTGGCCGAATGACCAAAGGTTTCCGCTGTGATCTTGAACCCTTTCTGCCCTCGACCATTCGCAAATGGATGGTGTTTCCCGTAAGAATACATCGAGACATCAATTTGATTGAGTTCAAAAAACGCCAGCATCAGTTGCTTGTCCCAGAAAAAGTTCACGCTAGCTCCCAATACTGAGGGAGACTTCTCATAAGCTGGAGGAGTCACGCCCGGTATTGGCTTGTAGCCAAAGCATGCCTTGAAAGACTTGGCTTCAACATCAAGCAAGTTCCCGACTACGGGTACCTGATTCAGTCCATCGACTTCAAAGACGGAGAGTAGATCCTGCACAGACAGGCCCTGTACACTGCTGGCAGTGATGTAGCCTGGAGTTCTAGTTTGAGGGGTTTCGAACTCTACGTGAATACACTTCTTGAGCTTGTAGTCTTCCATGATATCGAGATCAGTAGACCCTGAGCTGCTGACTGCATCTCCACCAAGATGGTGAATCGAGATCTGGGTATATCCCAACCTGAGCTTCCCTGGGATCAGATCTATGCTTTGTCTCAAAACGATATCTATTGACCAGTCTTGCCATGAGATTGTACCTGCGTTCTTATTGGCACTTACTGCGGCATCGAAATGCTCCACGGCAACTTGAGACAGCATGTCTGCGATCAAGGGCATCTCATGGATGACCGACGAGTCAAGAATGTCGATACCCAGCGTCTTGGCCACGTCATCCAGGGTGATGCCGCCGACGCAATCAATCATGACACGATAGTCATAGCTGCCAGGAAAGACCAACGGAGTAGCAGAAAAACTGAAGGACAAAGGTTTCCCATTGTCGGTCTTGACCTGAAAGTCGACTTGAGCCTGAACCACAGGATTGCCCGATGCGAGTCGGAGCACGGTGATTTTGGTGTTTACGCATGTTTCAGGCACTTTGAGCGATGAGGGAAGGTAGCCTTTCCAGTCGTTGGAGTCGACGGAAATGAAAATGGACGAGACTTCAAATCTGTTGGTGTTTGTCATGCGCTCTCGAATAGAGAAGCCGATTTTTGATCCAGGTGGCAGAGCACTGAGCTTGCTTTTATCTGGAGATTTGGACTCGAGCATGGGCACACCCAGCTGTTGTATCTCTGTAATATTGGCGACATTAATGGAAGATTGGAGTTGAGTGAGGGAAGTGATGTTGGACTGGTCCGAGACCTCGAAGCTCATCTCGGGTAATTGATCTTTCAGTTTACATGTCATTGTCAAACCAAGTTTGCTGCTGCCGGAGCCAACGGAAACTGAGCCTGTGATTGATATTGCCTGGCTCGATAAACCGACATCCATGAATCGCAGAACAACTTGTCCAATATCAAGCCTGATGCTAGCAATCTCCAGCGACGATGGGAAAATTCTCGAATCCATATGAGCCATAATCGTAGCGTCCTTGATCATACCATACCCAGTGGGCGTTGAGTAAGTCTCGACTGTTGAGTTATCGAGATCTGGCACAAGCTGGAGTAGGCCCTGATCGTGAAAGACCGTCGGGATAGCTTTCCACAGTTGTGAAAATGTATCTTTCGGCGCATTCGGACCCAACATGAGTGACAATACTTCCGTCAAACGCAATTTGGATAGTGTTTCCAAAGAAAAGTCTCGTTCTTGGAGATATTGTCGCAGAGTTAGGAGGGCTGGACGGATCGGCCGAGCAAGGTGATCAAGATCGTTTGTGTCCAAGGCTGCCTCGTCACTTTCAGAGATCCTCCTCATGATGGTAGGGTTCGGCTGGACATGCGGAGTAGTCTCCATGCCTGCAGGCACGTCAAAGGTAGTTTTGAAAAACTTGAAGGCGCAGACTTCCTGCTGACCTAAGTTGTTCACCAGGCTATAATTCTCAGAGCCGTAGGCACCATTCCTAAAGGTGTACTCTTCGTAATTCCGAGCTGCGCTTAGACGAGCAATTCGGTAATAACCTGTATTGTCTATTTCCTTTGCGATGAGTTGATAAAGTTGGGCATTCTGTCCGTTCTGATTCTCCTCCATCAGATTGAGAGCAACATGTGGCGTTCCACGGAAGTTGCAGACCATCTCCTGAACAAGGAATCGCTCACGGCGTTCGATTAGAGATAGAAAACCAAAGGGTACATTCGGAGGGATGATCTTGTAAGCGAACGATCCTCTTGCACCCTTCCTGTATAATTTAAGCCTGTATGTGGCATAGTTTAAGGACTCGTTGAACAATACGCTCGAGTTTGTGCCAGCTGCCTCGAGGAAGGCCTTTTGGCGAGTTTTGGCTCCGGCATCCCAAGAAAGTCGTTTGACATAATTGCTGGGCACCAATCGGTGAGGAAACTGGATTGTCGTTGTCGGATTTGCGTTGAGTGTCATGTATAACCGGTCCTCAAGATAGAAGACTCTCAGAAACTGCCCATCAAAGTAACCGCGCATATCCAACTCAACAAAGGTCGGGTCACGTCCAGTGTTGATGAGATTCATCACCTTGACATATGCTTGTATATCCTTCTCCTTCTCCCAAAAGCTCCTGGGGTCGGTGATATAAAGAGAAGCGGCATGTCCTTGCTGCTGACAAGCCAACGCCAGGCCACAAAGGACTTCTGGCCTCGGATGTTTGTAACCATCAAAGGTGCCACTGATTACATAGGCATCGGCTGTGAACTTCTTGTAAAAGGTCGCACATTGTCCAATTGTGTATGCATCGTCAATGTCGGTCAATATGTGATAGTTCAGGATGTATAGCCACCAGTCTTTAAACCATCGGCCACCGGGCTCATTTCTCGACCCAAAGACTTTCTGATAATAGGTCATCCACTGGCCGCTTTTGTTCAACTCTATCTCAGCATGCTCCACTATGTCAAAGGGACGGGTATTTCCTAGTTCCATCCTGAGACCAAGCAGCTCCGGACTCATGACAGGAGATTGGCCTTGAACTGGTTCAAGCTGATGAGCTTGAGCGATATACTGATGGCAATGGCGCCTCAGAAGCCTGAAGTAGGCGTCGTAATTAGCGTTAGTAGCGCCGAATGTCCCCAGAATGTCTTTGCAACTCGCAACAACTCTTTTTGCATAATTCTTCAAAGCCGTAAGGTTGTCGACAGTAAATCTACCGGCGTGTAGAGGAGGGTAATCCCTATCGCTCACCCATTTCATACATTGCCATACGATGAATGTACTGGCAATTTTCCAAGGCGTTACATGTTCCCTTTGTTCGCGATCGTGCATGCTCTCGGCGTGAGCTCCGTGATGCTGGATCTTGTAAATGGCGAGATGAGGACGACCCTGGCCGATGGCAGGATTTATACGGAATGAGGCGCTGTCTCCAGTGAAGAAGACACTTCCATTTGGCGTCGAATCTGTTGTGTTATTCTGGAGTATAATACTTGATGCATTTGTCCTGGTCCCGGGGTGGCCTGTGATATCGACAAGGTCCAGATTAGGTACTGCCACTTGATGCTCGCGTCGATGGACCCATTGAATTGCCTCGCATGCTGGGAAATGTATAGTAAAACCTGCGGGCCCTTCTGTCTTCATCGCTTCAGAATACATGTCTTTGCGCCCGCAAGCAGTGATAATCTTTTTGTACCCTGTTTCCTCCAAATTCGAGATATACAGGTTCACCTCGTTCCAATCGATGGGAGCACCGTCGCCATCTGCCTGTGACTCAAGTAACTTCAAAATACCTCCGTAATGGTCATTATCGACATGGGACACGACGATGTCGAGCCGAATGGTGGTGTTGTTATCTATGCCCCAGATATCGCGAAGGCACGATACATAATTTCGAAAGAAGGGTGTATTAGTATTATTACCAACGCCGACTTTCATAACAGGGCCTCCATCGACGAGGAGCAGACGACGACCATTGTCGCCGATGTAGTCCAACACGAATGCATCACCGCGGTGCGCCCAGATCATGTGCAACTTGACGCTGGTCGGGATTGTCCTTGCAGGCTGTGTGCTCATTTTGCAGAGAAGATGGGAGAGTCAGATGGGCATGGAATAATCAGTATTCGTTCCAAATGAGCCAAGTTTATATCATAAACTCTTAAAGGATGACTACAGTTTAATTCCGCGTTTCTATGTATAGATAAGCTAGGACATCTCAGTGCAGTTCCTTAGTGTACGGTACAGTGTTAAAATGAAAGGTGATGTGGCTTACATGACTAGAATAATACATGTGCATTAGACTATTGGGACGCTATTGACGCAAATAAATCCATAAACAAATAGCGCCAACAGGCTCCTAACTACTGGTGGTTAGTACTTACAAGGTCCCTAGTACTGCCGCCCAAAAAGTCTTAGGGGCCCCAAAACTTCGGGACTTTGGACAGGGTTGGTTTTCAAGAGAGCGTCGAGATCTACAGCTTTGATGGCAAGGGTGTCTGACTCCGAATTCTGCCGGAAGATATTCCTTCCAACAAGATCCTTATGCGTTTATATAACTCTCAGTAGGTTCTTCCAGTCACGCTAAACAATGATTTTGGTGGACACGGTGTCCTTTGACCCTAGAGGTCGTGCACATGGCGAATAAATAAAACTCAACGGGTTATTGTTAACATCATAGTAGGCTCTTGAGACAATATAACCCACTTTCCCACCGTCTTCTCCTTGAGGCCATGCCAGAGGATCACAGGTTGACAGGTGGATAGCTCCATCACCTGCTTCTATATTCAGGTGGAAAAATTCAACTCGGAGGCCCTTGACGACCTCTGACTGATTGGGATTTTAGTCCATAGTTGGGAAACCAGAAAGAATAATATTGCTGTGAGTTTCCTTTATGCAATCAAACAGCCGTATCTGCTGTTGAGTACCAAACTAAATAGGCTTTGGCAAAAAGGCCCACAAGTAGGGATTTTCCTAGGAACCGTCGTTGATAGTGTTATCCTTCAGGCCAAATCTCCTTATATATGTTTTAAGCTCAGCTGTTTAAGAAGGCTGGACTTTATTTTAGCATATATTATGAGTGCATGGATATCTAGTGGAGACCTCTTAGGCCTTCGGTCTAAGTTAAGGGCAATATCGCAGGGTTAGTCTCGGAATGCCAGAAATGATCCCGTGGATAATGTGCTCTTACGAAGAAGTTATGAGCTGGTAACAGAACGTGGCCAGCCGAGTCCCGGGCCTAGACTCTAATACACTAAAAGCCATGTTCACACGCCCCTAACATCATAGAATCACTTTACTAAGTAATCTTACGCGTACAAGTCACTTACACCCCGCTTGGAGTGCTTACCAACACCCGGTGGGGACCTAATCGGTAGGCCGAACTTGGAGCTGAAGCGCAATGTCTCTCATAATGGTAGATACAGCAGAGATCATACCTTGCACTTCAGCCTCAGATCATTAAGAACGACCTGCTCGAGTGATGATCCTAGAATGAAGCTGTGGCATAGTCCCATCTTCATTGTTCCTACGGACGAGGGGCATGTCTCTTGTTCCCTTATCAACTGTGCCCATAACCTCCTGGTCCATAATCTTTTCTACCGTAAATCTCGCTCCCATCTTTTGCACCAACTCTTCCTCACTCAACCTACATCTGTTGGTATACCCATTAGTGTACCCAGAAGGGTGAGGTTGAGGGTGATTGTGATGATGATGATGAAGAAGAGGAAGACGAAGCCTGCCATCTGTAAAGCCGCTATGACCACTGTCAAGTTGGCGCCCCAAGAGGCACTATAGTTAATCTTTACGGCTTAATAATTTGACTTTCTTTTTTATACTACTTAGCTGTTAAATACTTTATCGTTAATCGCAATAACTAAAGCAACATAATCCCGGCTGTCGAGGTAATCGATATATACAACGTTAGGAAACGACTTATCGCTAACCTCGGGCAACAATTTCGTGAACAGCTCCTTGTTACACCTACGAGCCATGTGTTTAATAGGCTTCAATGACCTCGGAGCAATCTTGACGAAGCTGACAACGTCTCCATTCCAGTTCGGCGGCTGCTGGGTCAAGGTCCAGGAGAGCAGGAAAAGACGTTTGTCCTTGGCAGACATGTGACCTTTCATCTTGTCCAGCTGATCTTTGACCATGACCTCTGTGACGTCTTTGTTAGAGTACTCGTTGCGGATGTTGAGCTGCTCCAGTTTGTAAAAGCCCTTGGTGGCATAATCGTCAATCTTGAGATCCCACTGCTCCATGACACATACTACAGCTGCTTTTCCACCGCCGATGAAATCGTCGAGCTTTAGCTGGCATAGATTGTTGGCTTTTTTCTTGTCCTCACAAATGAACAGGTGATTAAGCTTGAGCAGTTCTTTCATGAGGGCGTGCCATTCCTCTTTGTTGAACTCTCGCCATTCTTTGGTATCGGATTGGAGAGAGTGGGAGAATTGGAGGATGATAAGCTCAGCGTTCTCGCGGGTGAAGTCATTGACAGCTGAGATGATGTCCTTAATTGACTCGCCCCGACCACCAACCTTTCCTGTGTAGTGGCCTGTCCATAGATGCCCGCCTGAGTATTGAGGTCTGAGGTCAAAGTACCGAGCACCTTGCTCAAGCTGTCCCTTGACAGGCAGAGACTGACAGAGAACGTAGGGATCAATGACGCCACCGGGTATGTCACAGTGAGTCACGGTCGACATGCCAGAGTCATGAGTGCCTAGAATGCAAATCTGGGACAATGGACGCTGACCCAGGGTGTCTCTGTTCTGCTGCATCCAATCCATGGGCGGGTTCGATGAGTGGAAATTGCCCTGTTTTCCCGAGAGAACAAATGTGACGCTCTCGTCATGGCGCCACCCAAGCTCAATCTTAGTGTCTCGTGGATTATTGACAGTCTCCAGGCCGTCGAGTTGAACCCAAAGTCTCTCAGGCTTATCAGCGACATGGACTGAAAAGGAGCATTTTGTGCCTTCCAGCGTGTACGTGGCTGATCCGCCCGTGTCTTTACGGTTCTTCAAAAGATCTTGATTGAACTCGACGTATACAGCCGGCACGCTTCCTGCGACCAGATTAGATCAGAGGATGATACGCGTTGATTGAAATGATGATTATAGGCTTACCTGCGTTGATAGACTCTGGGAAGTCCCAGCCGTCCATCTGATAGCTCTTCAGGTCAGTTCTCTTCCACCGATACGGCGTACCGTTGATGAGATTGATATAGCCGCCTTCTCCCATTGTGTCTGAGTGTGATGTTGAAGCTGTCTAGTGCTGATCAGAAAAAGAGGGGTAACTGAATATTTATGCTTAAAATAGCTAAGAATGTAGCATCCAATTGAACCCCATGTAAATTCTCTACAATAGGTTGTGTCACCAGCGCTTGAAGTGATTCTAACCTCAATTAGCGTTATAGGAATTGGATTCAAGGCCACCAAAAATTGTAATTATATTTCATGTGTCAAGTTTAATTTGAAGTGTATAGATTCGATTCCATTTAATATCACGTGCACAGTCACGTGACCTGAGTCACTAAGCCTTGTTGACTACGGGTAGCATTTCTGTCTGTTCTCTTTTTTAAACCGAGGCTTGGATTGGCCACAGCGGAGTTTCATGAGGGTCTTGGTCGTTTAATTGAGTCAATTGGGTTAGTATGCCCGAACATAACATGGAGAACAGACCACCGCTCTTATAGCTGATAACACTGCGCATGTCTTCACGTGTTGATGCGGCCCTTGAGATGCTACCCTTCCCTGCTTAAAAAATCCGAGTTGCCAACCTCTCTTCCCTTCCATTGATCTTGTCTATATTAACGATTTACTCTCCAGTCCTTACCAAATGTTCCGTCAAACAACTTTTGTCTTTATTCCCGGCTCTTGGCATCAGCCATCCTGCTACGGCAAAATCATTGAACCTTTACAAGTACGACATAACGTAAGATGCGTTTCCGTCACTCTTCCTTCGACGATGCGTGATCCGATGGCAACCTTCAAAGACGACATTGATGCTGCTCGCCATGCGATCATGACCGAGATAGATCAGGGGCGAGACGTAATCATCGTCGCGCACTCATACGGTGGTATGGTCGGAAACAGTGCCATCAAAGGTCTCACTAGCTCCAGTCCTCTCGGTAGTCCAATATCAGCGACTGAACCTGACACCCTCAACACGGATAAAAGATGCGTTGTCGGTCTTGTCCTCATAGCTACAGGATTTACGCTTACCGGTGTTGCCTTCATGGATCCATTATTTGGCCATCCTCCTCCATCCTGGCGTGTCAACAAGGAAACTGGGTTTGCCGATATCGTCGTCCGCCCGCAAGAGCTATTCTACCACGATCTACCGCCTGCTGAAGCAGATTATTGGACCTCTATGCTTACAACGCAAAGTCTCAAAGCGCTTTTCCAAGGTGGCGAGCATGCCTACTCTGGCTGGTTGGATGTGCCTGTGTGGTACATCGGGACCATCGACGACAAGGGCCTTCCAGTTGCCGTCCAGAGAGTACAAGTTGGAATGGCGAGAGCTATGGGTGGCGACGTGGTGCATAGAGAGATGCGAACAAGCCACTCTCCATTCTTGAGTCAGCCGGCCGAGGTCGTGCAGATTCTACTTCAAGCCTTTCGTGCTTTGACGGACCCAAAAGCCGAGGACACGCCAGGTATGATCGAATATGAAATGGAGCAGGACCTTCCAGTGGCGAAGCTATCGCAGCCTGTAACATGGTACAAGTTTGGATTGCCGCTGGGTATTGGAACCCTTTTGGGATGGACCATACTTGCCTATCGGAGAATTAGAAGTTTGTGCGTGTCTCTTTTCAGTTAGGTCAGGAGGCAGCTGGGAGAACAAGACAGCTTGATTATAACCTCGTGGTAATGGAAGGGTCGACTTATATGATTATATCCTCTTTGATTCTAAGAATGATATATACTCCCTACTACTGCTTTCTAGCCGAGATCTTAGAATCATGGCTTAAAATCTCCACCAATGTATCCCTCTTAATACACTTATCAAACGAAAAACTACTCGCGAGTTCCTCTAGCTGTTCCGTCGTCTTATCCCTAAACAACTCGGCCAACTCCCATCCAACATACTCACTCATCAAACACTCCCTAATAACCCGCTCAAACTGTCGTTCAAAAGTCCAGATCTTGGGATACTTTGTATCTCGGTACTTCTCTGGCACTTCCTCCTTCAAACCCTGGATGAAAGGCTCGTAAAGGTGCTTGACGCCATCTTTGTTCACGACACCCCAGAAATCAAGACCGAGACGTTGTTTCTTGGCGATGAAGGGCGCGATGAGACGCATGTAGGGGGACTCGGGATCGACGTATACCATGCCCTGATAGCCGACGTCTTTGTACAGCCAGATTGACCAGTTTACGTTTGTTTCTCTGTAAATAGCCAATTGCTCTTGCAGCAAATTGAAGCGTTTCGCGTTAGTCTTAACGGCGTCTTCACCCTCCGTATGTTCATTCTGATAGACAGGACCAAACTCTCCATTCCATATCGGCACGTTCTTCTCCCTCATGAACTGCACCTTACGCTCAAAGCTCTTTCGAAGCTTGGTGTTCTGCTCATCTGTGCCCTCGTATTGCTCCCCAAGGGGAAAACCCAGGAAACTATAGTCGTGACAAGCATAAACGGCGTTGGGAAGAGGGTTTTCGGGAAAGGCGCGGAAATCCATCGCGTATGTATTCCCGTCGATAAAGATCATATGATCTGGATCGATGGCACGGACTTCGTTTTCGGTACGTTCGTACCATTTTACGAGTTTGGCGCCATAGTGGCCGGATGAGGTCTCGGTGTCATCGGCGGGTTCGTTGAGGAGGTTGTAACCTGCGATGACGGGGTTCCCCTTGTAGTGAGCTGCAAGAGCTTTCCATAGCTGAATAGCTCGGTCTTGGTGGTCCTTGAAATTCCAGAACGTCGCTCGTGATAATCCCGAATCACTGTGCCAGTCTTGGTTCTGACCACCAGGAACAGCATGGAGATCAAGAACAGCGTAGAGATTATGTCTTCCACAAATCTTAACACAGCGATCTAACCAATCAAAACCAGATTTCTTAAGATTATCAGGATCCATATCATCGATAAAATGGCGATAATTGAACGGGATACGAATACAGTTCAGACCCAAGGACGCAAAGTAGGCAGCATCAGAGTCTGTGAAGAAATGGTATAAAAGTCTGTCAAAAAAGAAATTGGCTTTATCTTCACCCATGACTTGGGCCATTTGTTGTCTGTGCTGATGTTCATGACCTGCGTAGCCGGTGATGAAGTTCTCCATATTGAGCATACCGCCGATGGCGGCACCCTTGAGAATAACGGTGTTTCCAGAGGGGTCGACAATGCGACTGCCCTCAGTATGAAGCATTTTGCATGTTGAGGATGTTGAAGGGGTGGTTTTGGGGACGGCTTCGTATGAGCCGGAGTTGTCTGCTGTTGCGACCATGGTATAGAGTGTAGTGTCTGGTAAGATCTTGATGTGAAGAGACAGAAGATCAGAAGAAAAATGATGAAAGGACGACGAGTTAATCAAGTTGTAGTGTGCTCTGAAAGGTCTGCTTGTTTCTGAAGGACATTACAGCCTTATAGTCGGTATATTTAAAGTGGAGTGTTTGCTTGGAGCGAGATTCCCCGATAGGATCCGCCACGACACCACCAAGAACCATACCCCCGGAATACCCCATACCATTACTCGTAAAAACACGGGGAAGTACGTTTTAACTAATCTATTAGTGTACATGACAAGTTAAACATCAACTAACGCTCAGCCCATGCAAAACGTCGTCCAAGAAATTCCGATGATTCGATAATCCCGGCACATCCTCCTCCCACGCCCTCAAAACCTGCATTATCTTCTCACACGCATCCTTCCAGCCCGCGGGCATTTCCGACCCCAAGAGTCTAGCTGCAAGCAATACCGTGGCCGAACGAACCAAAGCTCGAATCATAAGCCACGTCCCATGATGACGATGCAAAAATCCCGCTTGGTTGATTTCGACGTTAAGAACATGATACTCTAAGCCCTTTTCTACAAACTGTCGCCCGGGAATTGGTGTAGTTACGCCTTGTTCGAGGGCGGCAAGATGAGCCATTACGAAGGGCCAATAGAGACGTTCGAAGAAGTTCACCAAGTGCCCACGGAGGACGAAGCAGCATACGTTATCTTGGAGGGGTGTTGAGGCGATGGACAGTTCAGGGGGGAGGCTTTCGGCCCATTCGTTTGCTTGGGTTTCGTAGGCGGGGATGAGGAGGGAGAGTTGTTTGAGGAAGTCTAGATTGGATGTTGACGCGCGATGGAGTTGGAGAATGTCATTGCATGTTCGACTCGAGAGGCGGCGAAGAGATATCTCGGAGAGGTAGAATAGCCAAGCTGTATGTTGGCGACTTGATGCTGTGGTCTTGGTAGACTCGAGAGGGTGGGGAGGTGTAGGGAAGAAAGGCGGATATAGCACGCTTGAAGAGTAAGGCATGCTAAAGTCTGGTAAAGACAACTCGCCTCGTAGTTCTCGTTCAGACTTCCAAGCAGACCAGTATACAGCTTCTTGCTGCGTTTCACCCAGTTCTGGCCTCCCAAGATCTGTTCCATCCGCCCTTTGCAGGAACGGCAACGTCTGGCACGTGGCCAAGGCCTGCGAGAAATAACGCCAAGCCTCAAATGGCCTGAAAGTGCTCATCAAAAACACCCCAGACAAGAAGAAACACTGCGCCTCAATGATGTCCGATCTCGCCATTAGAGTGCCAATCCTCTTCTGCGCCGCCTGAAAAAGCGCCTGAGCCTCAAGATACGGCGTCGAGTCAGCCCTCAAATGAAAACTTGCATCCAGAGGCGTCGCGATCTTTCCCAGGGCACAAATGATGAGCGTCAAACATGATCCAGGCGACCAATCGATCCCATCCATGACGACGTTGAGAACAACCTTTCTAGCAGCTGCTTCTTCCAGTATTGGGTTTTTGCAGTGCACGTGATCGAAGAAGTTATCAAGGAGTGCTTTTACACCCTGCGTGTCGAGATCCGCAATGTCGGCTAGTGATGTGCAGCCCGGGGAATAAGATGGGGATGGTTGGGGTGGATCGGAGAGGAGAGTTGTGTGGGATGGTGACATGTCGCGTGAGAGGACAGACCACAGGAGGAGGCTTTCCATTTTCTCGGGGAGGATGCTTCTCAGGGGTATGTCACTCAGACTCTCTCCCTCTGGGGATAACTGCGCAGGAGACTCTTGGACATCTTCTTGGTTGACGATGTCCTCTCTCGGCTCGCGAATCAACTTTTCCAATTCATCCAATCGCTCAAGAATCTTGAGGCTCGCAGGGTCAAATGCCGACAGATCAACCGGGGACTGAATGCAAGTCGCCCCAACACTGACGCAGTACGAACAAGCCGGCTTCTGGTTGTCGCACTTTGTCTTCCTAGCTCTGCAGACTTGACATGCTATATTAGCTCGTTTGCGGGGATAAAACGCTGTACCGCGGGGCGCTGGTCTCTTTCCAGGCCGACGATCCCCTTCAGCTTGGTCTGCTTGCCGAGACATGGTGAAGGTGTTCAAGAGGAGAAGAAGCAATGTGGAGGATGCCACGTCGGGGAATATCGCTCCTTATACCTTCTGGCTCGTGACGCCCTAAAGTGGATTTCCATCGGGGAATGTCGCTCATAACTATCAGCCAAACTAAACTGGGCTAAGCTCAGCTTTTCAACATCCCCAGATTTTGGTCTCCCCACAAACCCCAGCCAGGCTGGTCTAGTCTAGACCGTCTTAGTGTTAGCAGAAGCTAATTCCTTTTTACGCATGATTTTTGGACTTGTTTTCCTTGTCACACCATGTTACACTTGACGGCCAATATGGCCTGTCTTTAACCGGAAACTATTGATGATAGTACAGTTATGCAGCTGTATATAAGACTCGGCAGTTGACCCCATCTTATCATCAGCATCCATCATCAGTTTCCACTTTACCTTATCAAGAATCTACTGACTATATCAACCATGGAGACATCGGATACTACAGGCAAATCAGATCTCGAGCTTCAGGCCAAAGTTTCTGGTACAGAGTTCGTTGATGCCAAGAGCCATGCTGTCCAAGCAGATCGTCAGGCTGAGCATGATTTGACGCTGAAGCAATGTTTCCGTCAACATCCGGCTATTGTCTGGTGGTGCTTTTACTGGGCAATCGCAGCTGTAGGTTGGTAAGTCCAACACCTTTCTCATTAGAGACTTCCAGTCACTGACTACCTAACGACTTACAGGGGCTTCGATGCTCAGATCAACGGTGCCATGATCTCCGTCGCCGCGTTCCGGCGTGACTTTGGGTACGCTACACGCTTCATCCGAACCCCCCTCTAGACCACCACTAATTAATTATTCTCAGATACGTCGATAACGGTGAAGCAATCCTCCCCGCCGACTGGCAGACCGCCTTCAACTGCATCAGCTCCGTCGGTGGTTTCTTTGGTGGTTTCATGTGCTCTTGGATCTGCGATCACGTCGGCCGAAAGAACTCTCTCGTTATGGCTCTCGTCCTCGCAACGGGCGGTACCATCGGAGAGTGCATGTCCAACACAAACGTCGCTTTCCTCATGTCCAAGCTTATCCTCGGTCTTGGATTGGGTTTCTTCTTGACACTTGCCCCCTTGGCAACGTCCGAGATTTCCCCTGTGGTGTTTCGTGGTATTGCTACTGCGGGCGTGAACCTCGGAATCGCGATCGGTCAGTTGGTATCGAATGGTGTCATCAAGGCTTTTGGTGAGAGGACTGATCATTGGGCTTGGCGGGGTGCTTTGGCTACGCAGGGTATCTTTATTGTCATCCTTGCTGCTGGTCTTCCTTTTGCTCCTGAGACTCCATGGTACCTTGCTCGAAAGGGTAAGATGGACGAGGCCAAGAAGTCACTCATTCAGCTCTACGGATCTGGTGTCGACATTGACGCAAAGCTCGCTACTATCAAGGAGACCATCGCTGAAGAGCAAGCTGCCTCTGCTCAAGAAGCATCATGGGTCCAGTGCTTCAAGGGAACCGACCTCATCCGAACTATCATCAGCATGGGAGTCTTTGTTTGCCAACACTTGGTCGGCATCATCTTTGTTCTCGGATACTCAACCTACTTCTTCCAACTCGCGGGCCTCGAAACTTCTCGCAGCTTCGATCTCGGAGTCGGAGTTACAGCATGCGGTGTTCTCGGAAATATTTGCAGTTGGTTCGTCGTCAATTCCTTCGGTCGTCGCAATATCTTCCTCTCTGGCATGGGAGCTCTCACACTTCTCTTATTACTCATCGGTATCATGGATGTTGTACCGACATCAGCTGCCAAGTGGGTGCAAGCCGCATGCACAGTCATCTACGCTTACGTCTACTTCGCCACCGTCGGAGCCATGGCTTTTGCTGTTCTTGGTGAGACAGCCTCGTTGAATCTCAAGGCCAAGACGATGGCGCTTGCCACTGCTACACAGTCTGTCATGGGTATTGCCATGAACTTTACCATTCCGTACATGGTTAACCCTGACGAGGGTAATCTGAAGGGTAAGGTTGGCTTCATCTTTGGTGGTTTGGGGTTGATTGGCTTTATCTGGAGTTGGGTCTATGTTCCTGAGCTCAAGGAACGACGATATGACGAGATTGACCACATGTTTCACAACAAGGTCAGTCCGCGACGGATGGGAACCTATAACCTGTAAAGGATGGGCCTCTGATGAAACATGGAGATGAAGGATGTACGTATTAAATATGACTTTCCATTGACTTTTAATATACAAAAGGCACGAGAAGGTCTCTAAAACGGTTTGGAGAGGTTCTACGACCTAATCTAGCAATATCTACGGCAAATCCGTAGATTATGCACTGCTTTCCTTAGCATTTATGCACCCCAATTTATGATTCATGTACATAATGGACTGACAATATGTCTGGGAGTCCTTCCGTGTCATCACAAACAACGACCACCACTTGGAACCGTACCCCTACGTCACTTTAGACCACTGCGGCGGACGAGTGAGTATTGTCCCTTAATTAAAAAGTACTCTCGAAATATTTATCACTATATAAGGCTTATCAGTCTGACCTCGTGCTCAGTCTCTTGTTGCTTGTGTGCTCTTTCAAAAGAACGACTGTAACTCTCAAGGACATCTTGAGGTAAGGTCACGCCTATATCTTTCCAAGTCTTGACTTGGCCAATGACCCGACAGTTGCCACCGCCATCGGGTCGTATTAGGAGAGGAATCGAAAGCCCTGGGAAAACACACATTGCATCTCCAATCATCGCCCTTGTCTCGCTTCCGATAACATGTCCCGCTGTCCCATCTTCAAGAACAAAGGTACTACACCCGACCATTTTTCGCTGCAAGGCTGAGTCCCTCAACATTCCATCCGCCCCCTTCAACTGACCTGGGGTTCCAAACCGAGAGCCAAGTGTTGAGATGGGTTGATTATGTACCATGCACGCATAAACCATCATGACTCTCTTCATTATTGAAGGGTCTTGGTTCAATCGCTCTTCAGTGTATATGTCAGCCAAATGGAGCTTGAACCACTCGGCCATGACCTCCATGCGGGTCACCCTCCTGATCGATGCTGCTACCTTGATGATAGACTCATCGAACTGCATGAGGGTTGACGGTGGGACGATGCCCGTCGCCGGATCAGGCTGCGCAGGGCTATAAACAGATACGCAATGCCCGAGCACAACTGTAGGCATGGTAAGGACTTTGCCATCATCAGAGAGCCTGAAGCACTTTCCCGGACATGGTATGATGTTTGCCCTTGCCATCCAACTATTCCGGAGATCCGGTGTCCAAGAGGGTACGGTCGCGAGATTCCCTAGAGTACCCAAATTCAACAAGCGGATATCTTGAGTCTTTTCGAGTATGAAAAGTACAAACTGGAGGCATAATCTCTCGAAAGACTGGGTATAATCTGGTACAAGTGCACTGGGTAAAGGATCACAAGCCAAAAGGCCTATGAGAGCATACAGACGGTCATGAGGAACGGTAGCTTCCAATTCAGTCGCCTCATTCAATAGTTGTACTATCTCCACCGCGCATAGCCTTTGCTGGTCAATTGGAGTATTTGTGTCTTTTGCGCGATTAACCAGTCTGGTATGCAGGATTGTCTTGTACACTGACTCAATGGCCTTGAACCTGACAGGACTTTCCGCCATGAATGTGTATAGGAGCTGTCCATCCTGGGAAGGGTCCAGCATCAATACCCACGTCTTGAAGAAGATTTCATAGCCCAGCTCATATGGCCCGCAAAGCATAATCGGTGGTTTCTGGGCCAGGACAGCTTCTTGGAGAATCCAGATACGCCGAAACCAAGCGCGACGGCCGATTGACTTTAATGCCTGGCGAATGCATTCCACATCAGTCGCAGCGGATGGACTATAGTGTGCTGATTCTCTAAAGGCTTTGATGAGACTGTCTTCCATGAGGCATTTTGTAGTAGGATCGGTTGATGACGCGAATTGCTTCAGTTTTTCCGCTAACTTTTGGACAGCTTCGTTCTCTTCGCTCTCGACTGGACCCAGCCAAGCTAATACGCGCTCGCATCTGCCGTAGATGTCGGACATACGTGGGACTTGGATGGACTTCTCGACTTGGTCATTTTGATTGATGCAGATGGCATCGACCCAGAGATATAGCTTTGTGGCATTGTTGCGACTGTTTGAGAGTCTAGATCGAAACTCGACAAGGGCATGATAGAGATTGATGGTGACACTGAACAGCTTGCCATTGATGAGGATGTTGTGAGGGTTTTCCCTTGGGCCCCAGACGTAAGATAAAGCCCAGAAAACTGGTTTGGCACCTAAGTTGACGTTATCGAGCGCAATACAGACCATGTCAGAGTCACCAGGGTTCATGTAGAGTAGTCGAATGTCCCCGGGCTCTAGAGGCCGATAGGGAAAAGGGCCTGAAGATTGTTGTTCCATGAGTGGTGTTAAGAGAGTGGTTGATGATGTCTTGTACCATTTGACGCTGTAGCATAATAGTTGGAGCGGGGTCCTAGTTTTAGAAGTGGAGACTATATCGAGACCTATGAATAGACTGATAAGACTGCTACTTTATGAGTAATAATTAATACTAGTGGCTAATAGAAAGAAACTAGTAATTTATAACTAAGAGAAAATAGGGTTAATATTAAAGAAATTAAATTGTAAAATAAGCCTACAAGCTAAGCCTTACTGTGTTGAAGAAAACACGCGTTATTCCTGCGGGGCTGACCTGATCTCGACTTATGGGGTATATTACATTGAAGTCTTTTTATATATTATTTATACTGTTAAAGTATATCATCCGGGCTGCGACAACAGCTGAGGTACATCTCTAAGGCACAAACCTCTTAGTTAACCCCTTCTTCTTGTCCTGGCGGTTCAGATACCAGTACTGGACGTTTGCAAAAGCAGCAGCTGGGACCGCCAAACATACAAGTGCCGTGATCACGGTCCATCCAGTCCGATATAAGGGCGCATCTTGCTCTTGGAAGATCTGTCCTCCTACAACCCCGGATAGATTGGCTGACATTATAAGAACAGCCATTGTCAACGATCTCTCACCCGCAGTCTGAGAGTTGAGTGACAGCCATGAGACGTTTACCGGGTGCCAGGCCGCGGAAAAGGTCATCAACAATATCAAGCACGCAAGCCGCTCGTCTCTTGTACCCGTCAAAACCAGAGACTTGTTGGCAATCGAGAACCCGAAGTAAATCAAAATCCCGATAAAGACCAAAGGACCTCGTCGTGCCCATTTGTCTCTAAGCCGAGGTGAATGTCAGCAATAGAAAGTCCGGTGGGTCAATTGGAATTGTCACTTACGCCAGGTAGCCCCAGATGAGATTGACAAAGATAAGACCCCATGCGCCGATAGATATGAGCGCATTCGGCTCCAGGCGTCCAAAGCCGAATGAAACAGCCAAAGACGGCGCATAGGATAACATGACCTGCCCTGGTGCCATAATGCAGATTGTAAAGATGATATGGGGAATCAGTCTCCAGTTGGTCAACTGTGGGAGAGCCCGTCAGTCAGTATGCTTATTCAAGTTTTCTTAGTGCTTGTGAAAGCCTACCGTAGCTTTGATTTCTTCCGGACAGATATCCCTCTTGTTGTGGGCTTTTCGAGGGTCATCTCGTAGGACGCGAGTTCTGATGATAAGAGCTTCTCGTTCGGTAAACCACCCAACTCCGGCGATCGATCGCGGGTTGTTTGTCGACTTTGGAAACAGGGTGATGAATGTGATTGCGACAAGGATCGAGAGACATCCCTCCAGCTGGTTAAATGTAAGCGTCACGTATTATACTACTCGGTCATTGTCATTGGCTCACAAGAAAGAGCCACTGTCATCCTGATAGCCCGGCTACGCCTCTTAATTGAAGTCTATGCGAGTCATGTTCAGCTTCTATACGCAATGCAGGAGGTGGATCAGGGTAGGTGTACATACATCCCATAGGCAATAATGCCTGATAACGCGGCTCCGCCCTGTGCTCCTACATAGAACCATGAGAACCTGCGACTAGTTTCGTCGTTCGTGTACCACTGAGTAATGGTGAAAAGACCACCTGGAATGTAGCCAGATTCGCAAAGGCCGAGTAGAAGTCTTGTAACCATGAATGCGGCAACACCTTTCTGGAAGATCTGAAATGTCGATACAAGGCCCCTGTCAAAGGTCGTCAGCAAACAGACGCCAATTCAGCCATACCAGGACGGCCTTACCATGCCATTATCTGACATCCTATCCAAACAGCAGGGCCAACTCGGTATAAGATCATGTTACTTGGTATCTGTTGGATAGTTACGTTAACAAACTTTGGTCAACTATTCGGGTGCGGTGTGAAATGTGATCACCTCGCCAATGACGATACCCGCAGCCAACAGCTGTTGTCTTGTGTTGAATTGATTTTGTGTGATGCCGACATCTTGAAAGAAGAAATCGGTCAATGCATTCGCACTGAATAGAATTGTGTGGTTAGATCACTCAATATCATCATGGCTGTGTTATCTTGCATGTTTGATCGTGCAAGAAACAGAGCAAAGAAGCCAGCGATTAGCTGCGGCATGACGAGTATGTCGACTCTTGGCGTTTCTGTCAGCGGCGGTGATAACTATGATACCATCTGATACTCAATTGCGTAAAAGACGTTTCTCTTCGTACGGGGTCCATTGCAGTTCTGCTCCAGGAGTCAAGTCGATGCCATCGGTGATCGGGCCCAATATCTCGCTGCCGGCTGTTTTACCTGAAGGCTCGTGAGAAGCCATGTTGTGGAAATGTCGAAGGGGTTCTGTAACGTAGACAAATTCCTTCCAGACAATGAGGTTATTATATGGTCAGAAGTTATAGTCCAAGTGTTTTATCCTCTATCAATCCTATCAACCTTATGCCCCTAAGATCCCGCCACCTCGCCTAGAAAGCACGTTAGCTGCAGAGAAATGGCGACATATTAAACTAGGAAAACTGACGAGGCTATTGACTTGCCAAGAGTATTTAAAATCGGTCGGTCACTCGTCAGAATGTGTGTGTGAGAGATATCTCGATCGACAGGGGGCCGAGATAGTGCTTACCAGACATAGCCGATACGTGGATATTATAATCAAGCAAGGATTTGTACCGCAGCCGCCACAGGAATGATGGCAGTAATTTAGTCCTGGACAAGGAGTGGGCTTCAATTCCGAGAGTCTGGTAGGGCTGTTAGACGAGATCTGGGACTTAATATCTCGCGTAGGGAACCAGGTGATCGGTTCTCTTCATGTACTATACCTGCCACAATAAGAAGATCTCTTGCTATCTCAGGTACCAATACGTAGCCTTATAGTCTCGGGAGCCCTTTTCCAACGCCGATGACCAGGGAAACAGTATCCACCCGCTTATCATGCATGTCAAGTGGGACAAAGCCAAGCACCTCTATCCAAATATGGCTACAACATTCAAACTACCCTGCTACAAAGCCAATCCCAACGAATCAGAACTCTTCCTAGGTGCTTTGGTCATTCAGACCAAGTCGAGCGTCAGCGAGCACGTTAGTTTAAGCTACATGGTATTATTAACAAAGAGAATTTGGAAAAAAAAAATCGCTTATACGCCAAGCAAAGTTGCATGAACCAATGGCGGTAGTAAATTCTCAAAAGCCTTTGATAGATATAACTGAAAGCCTGTGCCTTACCAGCTTGTGGATTGCGCAACGCATCTACATTGACCACGATATCACGCAAGAGATCATTCTCTCTCCGTTGTCGGCTAAAATCATCTTCTTTTCGATTTTTATTTTGACTGGCCTACGCAACTGCTGAGGGTTTCATTCACACGTGTCGGTACTCCCACCCATTGTGGTATGGTCTGTCGAACAATATGCTGTGCTCCTTAAGCTGTTACTTGGTTGCCCTCGTGGTACTTGGAGACGTTGTCAGAGCGTCTCTATTGCAAAAGATTCTAGAACAGACACCTCTCAGGTTGCCAAAGCCTCAGAACCCAGCGAAACAACCCAACATCGTCTTCATTCTTACAGATGACCAGGACTTGCATATGGACTCGCTTTCTTACATGCCATTGGCTAAGAAGCATCTAGTTGATCAAGGAACTCTCTTCAAGCGCCACTTCTACACTACTACGGTTTGTTGCCCAGCCAGGGTGACATTATTGACGGGCAAACTTGCACATAACACCAATGTCACCGATGTCGTCCCGCCTTACGGTTAGTAGTACACTCACCACATGAAACTTGGTCGCTGACTAGATTAGGGGGTTATCCCAAGTTTGTACGCGAAGGCCACAACGAAGCATATCTGCCTGTGTATCTGCAAGAGGCTGGATACAACACCTACTATACAGGTAAACTGTTTAATGCCCATACGGTGTTGAATTACGACGCTCCTTTCCCGAAAGGCTGGACCAGTTCCGACTTCTTGCTCGACCCTTACACCTACATGTACTGGAACGCAACCTTTCAGAAAGGCCAGGATTCGCCCGTCAAATACAATGGCGAGTATACCACCGATCTTCTTACTGACAAAGCCCTTGGTTATCTGGACGCAGCAATACAGCATCCAAACCAAAAGCCCTTTTTCCTTGGCATTGGCACAACGGCACCACACTCAAGTGTCGGCGCTTTTCCGGTCGACTACAATGAGACAGCAGTCAAGATTCGAGACAAATCTGCCAGAATGCTTGTTGCGGGCCACAACGATGATCCTCGAATCTACTTGGCGCCCCCAGAGCCTGCTCCCCGTCACCAACATCTTTTCGCGGACGCAGTGGTTCCTCGAACGGAAAACTTCAACCCCGACAAGCCCAGCGGCGTCAATTAGATCCGCGAGCAGCCAAAGCTAACGGACGAAAACATTGCCTCCAATGATCACCACTACCACCAGCGCCTTAGGTCTCTCCAAGCAGTGGACGAGATGGTTGATTCTATCTTCCGCAAGCTCAAAAGCGCAGGCCCTGAAGTGCTTGATAACACTTATATCTTTTACACGACGGACAACGGCTATCATATTTCGCAACACCGATTGCAACCGACTAAGAACTGTGGTTTTAAGGAAGATATCAATATTCCACTGCTCGTCCGAGGCCCAGGGATACCAAAAGGTGAAGTCTCCGAGGTTGTCACAACCCATACCGACCTTCTGCCCGCATTTCTCCAGTTGGCTCAAGCTCCGCTGAAGGCTGACTTGGACGGACTGGCCATTCCAATGACGAAACACGGCCTCGATGAAGCAAAGAAGACACGCCATGAGCATGTCACCGTGGAATACTGGGGTTACTACATGTCTGAGGGTTTTTGGGGACTGTACGGTGGTAATGACACATTCTTTGCAGAAAACCATACGTACAAAGCTATCAGACTTGTGTCAGAGCAGGTCAACCTCTATTACTCAGTTTGGTGTAGCGGCGAGCACGAACTATATGATCTTAACGTGAGTATTAATCTTTCTGATCATGGCTGTTCCGCGACAATTGACTATATACTGATGGCGTACAGACCGACCCGGGACAAGTGCGTAACGTCCTTGGACCTGAGGACAAGATAACCAGCTTCTTGGGATATCCAATCGACAAGATTACTTCGAGGCTTGATGCCTTATTGTTCGTTTCCAAGAGCTGCAAGGGCGTGACATGTCTCCAGCCGTGGCGATCTCTCCACCCACAAGGCAACATGGGGACACTGAGAGATGCACTCTCGCCGCGATTTGGCGACATTTATGAACGACAGCCACGAGTAGAGTATTCTCGGTGTGAGATGGCATACTTCAAAGACGCAGAAGGTCCGCAATTCGAGGATGATGGGTTTGTTTATTGGGAGGAACGCCCTGGAGCGCATGGACCTAGTGCTATAACATCTTGTTGTTTATAATGTAGGCAGCTGGTCAGTCATACATTTGGGTTGGGTAGTTTTGTTGTATCAAGACATGTGTACAATAAAAATCCATTTCCTTCCTTTAGCGAATAGGTAAAAGGCTCATGTTGCTTTTATTATATCACAGTCTTATGAACACCTGGTTCTTTAAATTCCCTCTTATTTTTCCCGTTTTTCAAAATAATGGATCAAATTAGCAGAGAAGCGGACGAATACTGAACGACAAGATTGTCCCCAATGTATTCAATCGACTCATAATTATCTGTGGCAGGCGCAATCTGATTGAACATTTAATAACCCTAAGCCATGGCTTTCCAAATACCAACACACCTTTGTCCGTGGTTCACAACATCCTCATACAGGGTAGTTTGCCTCCCCCACAGGATCGACATTTCGAGGTGTTGACACCCTTGCCATACTAGTAGTGCCCTGTCACGTAAACCAACTTGACGGTATAAACGGTATAACGCAATAGGACTTATTACTGTTACAGAAGGAGCCAGAGGTAACGACGAAATAAAGGTCATAGGCCGCTCATGAAAATCCCTTGTCTTTTTAGATCAGTGATTTTAATAAACTTAGTTCTTAGAAATTAAGCTACAGCTGTCAGTATTGCATTAGGCCACATATGGTATATCATAATAAAAAATAATAAGTAGAGAATAATTCCCCTCTACAATCTTCCCCCTTTAAAATAGACGCCACCCGTATTTCTATTTCTTTACCTTATATTTAGCATTAGTGATATCTAGTAAGATAATATGACCAGACCTTTTGAAATGATTGATATGCTATGGCAGCCTCCTAGGAGGCATGGGATCTAGCGTCTTAGTGAGCAGCTTGATAAAAGACTTCCCGAAAACTCTAAGTATTATAGTTACTGTGGTTATACTATTTATTGTATGTATTACTGTCTAGAGTCTGATAAGTAATGGGATATGCTGTTTAATATTTTAAAGTGGTAAATTATGTTTTTATTAGGTTATTATTAAGCTAAGCTCTATGAAGAGGAGGTAATGTGGTAATAAAATTGTTGTATATTAATTATCTGTTATTATAAAAGCCAAAAGGAATATTTAGACGAGATAAAATGACATAAAAGATTATTCTATCTTGGTATTTGTGGGGATCTATTACTCGATGGCCTGGGAGTCTATGAGATCCGCGAGATATGCCTTTGATAGACCTGAGGAAGAAAAGGTTATGGTAGAGTACTTATTTAATTTCGTTCTTCTTGCTGATAAAGTAGTAGATTCTCGGTCTTATCCGAGGCTTCCGGCGCCCACGGAGGTCAGGTGTGGTGACGAAGCGGGATAAATACGCATGGGTTGTTAATCTGTGCGAAGGAAGAGACCAGGGAGAGGTCAGTGGGTCTAGAATCTAAAATAATACTTCGTAATTATACACTACAGAAACACACAAGTGCAATCATCTAGCAAAGCATATAGAACTCTATTTAATTAAATGAACTCTAATAGCTTGGTAACGCGTATTATTCTGATACCCTATTTAGCATTTGAAGCCCAGGCTTACCGTGGCATTCATATAAAGCAGCGACATTGATCCATATTATCCAGAGAGCTCAAACCACCATACAATTACAACTTGCCGCATTGCAATAATTTACTCTTCAAATCATGAAGCTGCAGCAACTCCTTGTTCTTGCCACTGCTGCAAGCGCCGCTTCCGTCCCAGTCCAGGATGGCAAGTCAGTGGAAGCCAATGATCTGAGCAAAAGAGCTTCTTGCAACGTTTGCGTGTAAGTCTAAACACTTTAAAAATTGAGATAAAGTTTCTAATTTCTGTATCCTGCTAGGAAAAATGCCATTAATGCCCTCAATGGGGGAATATCAAGCACTGTTTGGGGCCCCTTTTCCATTCCTTACGACCATGCAGGCCAGACCCAGCGAGGGTGGTTTCCTGGTTGCGACATCCATATCGATCGCAAACGAACAACAGACTGTAGGAAATGGTCTGTTTGGACCAAGGGTAACTGCGGAAATGTTGTACAGCACGGGACTTGTTAAGCGTACCATGATTCCCACGGCGGCTTTGTGTTTACATGGGGCATTGATATAGTAATATCCTGGTATTCCAACACAAATTATAGCAACCAATTGATTGACATTCGCCTTCCCTCATTTAACCCACCGCCTAAAGGATTATAGGTGAGGCAGACTAGTGGTCATAATACTAATCAAGTGCCCCGATGAGAGGCAATACAATCACAGCTGATGAGGTCCGATGTAAGCTGGGATTATAGGTATATATATGGCTTGGCTGAAGGTCAGAATTGATTTCGCCCCTTGAACATGTCCCGAAAAGAAGAAATGAAAACATTCTATTACATTAAATTCCATCCCCCGACTCCCAAGCCCGCCTCTCCACAGCTAATTCCTCGCTATAGTCCCCAAACTCGCTGAACACGCCTTGCATCATCTCGTTGTGCCGTCTTGGCCACCGAAATCCCTCAAACATGCTCTTGGTGCAATCCCAGTAGTCAGGGTGATATCCTGCTGTCTCCCAGTCTATAATGCCACTCAGCCGCCATCCTCGAGCTCCAGCGGAATTTCTAATTCTTTCTACCATGATGTTGCGAGGGTTCAGGTCTCCGTGAGTAAAGACGATCCTGTGCCCACGCCGGCTGGGCTCGTCTGGGAAGCGTAGATGCTGGCTAAACGACGCTTCATCTGGAAAGGGTCCGATAGGGGTCCAATCTCGAATTCGCGGATCGCGGCAGGCTTCGCCCAAGGTGTTGCAGATGGCCATTTCATAATTGACCGGCTTGGGAATGTCCCGCATCTGTGAGATGCAGTCCTTGAGCTGAGCTGAGACCGTGGCGTAGTCTTGGTCAGAGAGCGCATCCTGACATATCGCCAATGATGTACCCGGGACCCTAGTCATGAAGAGATAACTGAAATCGTTTTCACCAGTGTTTTGAGAAACAAAATCGAGTGCTCGCGGTGCAGGAATACTCGTCTTTTGCTCCAGAACCTTTAGAGCATTATACTCGTTCCTCAGGGTGTCTGAGTCGGAATTGTACTTGAGGTATAGTCCAAAAGGTAACCTCTGAACCGGCGCATGTCCATCTTTTCCATAGAAGAGGATTCCCATTTTTCGCAGTAGCTGGTGCGCCGCAATACGAAGCGTGGATGGGAAGAACCGCCACAAAAGCATCATCGGACATAGGAATGCGTGTCCCAGGCCGAGGCTGCTAGAGCGCATGGGGACTGGGAATTGCTGTCGAGGGCAATCTGTCATGGTTATCGGCTGAGACAACAGACCGGGTGCGATGGTTCTGGCAAGATTCACCAGCTGGATGCTTCTGGAGAAGCGGGCGTGCGAACCGATAAGCCGTGCATCGGCCTTTTCAGTCCCTTGCCGTGAATAGTCGCCTAGCAGGGCAATGACGCCGTTGACATGGACAGGTTGCTCGTCGTCAACAATAACATGCTCAACTCTGAACTAGACAAGTTGATTAGATTTGTTGTCGCTTGGAACAATCAATGCATCTTACCTCGGTCATGGACGAAGGCAGTCTTATTAATTTGACCATGCCGCGCTGCAAGGCCATGTGCACGCTACTTCGGACCAGCCAGTGAGTATGATATGGGGAATAAATCTTGGCCTTATCGATGAAAAGGAGCCACCAATCAAAGTATTGGGGGCCAAAGAATGCTACGAGGAGCTCTATAATACGCGGCTGGTCTTGAAGTTAGATAACCGGGTTTGTAGAAACGACAGAAACAAACAAAACTTACCTCGCCCTTGAGCCACCCAGATGGGACAGGCAGAATCGGGGCGACAATGAGGGGGTCCCAGAGGCGACCTTGTTTGCCTGTTACGCAGCATATTTTACCGCCTCGGTTGGTAATGGTATTGATCTCATCTGGTGAAGGAGCTCGCGGCTGCGTGCCCGAGATGACTGCCGGTTGACTATGTGAGAGGCGTTGACTGAGTCCAAGAGAGAATACTAACCAGACTCAATAACATAAATCCAGTCGGCAACAAAAGTAGCAGCATGTCCATCGGCGCCCAACCGGCGCTGCACGTAATCTGCGGCCGCAGGTGGATGGACGGCCTCGAGGATGTAGGCGCGTAAGAGAGCGGGCGCAGGATGTGCAATGTGGACACGGTCTACTACGTCGATTGTCTTGTATTCGTCTGGCGCCGGGGGCATCATGGTTGTTTCCATGATATATTGTGTTGTTGGTAAAACAGTTGGCTTCGCCTCGCTTTCATCTCATATGGCGCAACATGAAACGTAATGCCTGAGATTTGAACAATATCATTTTGTCTATCTTGAAACAATGAGCGCATCCTACACTCTCTATCTTACCCTTCAGTGGCTCCGTCATGATGGAAGAGAGAATAAATATGTGAGGCTATTTGCCCTAGCCATATACACGTTTCATTCTGACATATGGCAGCATTGGGCACTCTGGGCTACGGATGCCGATCCCCCTGCAGGCCATCTTTTTCATGCCACAGACGCTGGCCGTCAAGCACTTGATCTCTACTATGAAGCCCGCAAGGTTTGCGACCCTCCCAGGTCCAAGAGTATGGTGGTCTGTCTCAAGATCGCTGAAGCTCCAACGGTTGAGTATTTGAACCACTTCGCCAGCCAGGTTCCCTTAATGGATCCTTATTATCTCCCCGCAGGCGAGGCACAATAGACCTGCCGAGTATGGGTCAAGGAAACCTTGAAAAGACTCCATGAGGACAGCCAAATTTTGTTGCCCGCCCATGTTGGTCAGTTGTTTCCTTCTTTCACATCTACCTCAAGACTCATAATATTTGTTATGCGATTTAGACACCATTGAATCCTATGGCAAATACACTGCCGACTTTACCTCTCCTACATGGGCAACCCCCTGATCTTCAACGACCTCGGTTGGCTCTCCCCACCTCCCGAGGTAGATTCGAGGAATGCGCAGCAGGAATACTATGGAGGTGGAGCTATGCAAATGGAATCCTATCAGCAGAATCCCAATCAGTATCAGTACAATGCCTATCAGCAGGGTCATCGCCGATGGTGACAGAGTCTCGCCGCAAGCCCTACTATTAATGTTTTGTGTCAGGAGATCGAGACCAGGGTCGCGGCTATTGCCAGTTTAGTGTTTCTACACTTGTTCCGAATTGTTATAAGAACCGATTGTTATTAGAGCGAATGACCATATATATTGATTATGATATTTGTCCAGTAGGAATTAAATCCTTGAAACTTTCAGAGTGAATACGTAGAAACCCAAGATTAATCAGGCGGTATTATGTTCAATTGCGGGAGAAATATCCTTTTAAAATATTTAGTCGCTACCCAATTCTGAAAAAAAGAAGAAAGAAAAGAAAAGGCAATATCAGAGCTGCTAATAGTATATACGAAGTTGATAGATGTCTCTAGATGTCGTGAAGCAAGATCACACAACGATATAATTAATAATAAAGTGAACGCCCCTCACCTCAGTCTCCTGTTATTATATTAAGCGACGAACCCAATCTACTTTGCGCGCATGGGCTTGATTGAGCCAATCAGAGCGCACCAAATATCAACACCTGTTCTGAGCAACATTATAAACAACTCTCCCCCTCTTACCCTCTTCCCCCAACCTTCACTTCATCGACGACTTAACTATCACACCCTCTTACATCATCGACCCGATGGAATCTACTCCTCTCAGTAGCATCCAAGTGCCCCCAGCCCAAGGCCAAACGCACTCCCACACCGTCGTCTTCCTGCACGGCCGCGGAGATAACGCTGCCAACTTCTGCAACTCGCTCCAATACTCGCGCGATTCTCAAGGCCGCACGCTTGCCGACGCTTTTCCATCTTTTCGATGGGTATTCCCTGAAGCGCCCAAAAGGAAATGCGCCAGTCTTCCCAACGAGTGGAACCAGTGGTTCGATGTCTGGAACGTGAGCAATTTTGCGGAAAACGAAGATCTGCAGGCAGAAGGACTTAAAAAGGTCGTACCCAAGATCCGTGATATTCTGGCCTACGAGGCAGATCACTTGAACGGGAGGTGGGACAAAGTCATATTGATGGGCATCAGTATGGGCTCTGCAACAAGCGTGCACACGTTATTCAACCTCGACATCCCATCTCAAGAGAAACGACTGGGTGCCTTCATCGGTTTCAGCGGGCGTTGCCCGTTTGCCGGCCGAACACTTGACGAGATGCGCAAAACGCTTCAAGTCCATTCGTCTCCCACACACAGTGACGCTCTCAAGAATACGCCTATTCTCTTGGAACATTGCCTTGACGATCCGTTGGTATTGGTAGATTTGGGCAGGGAGCAGCGTGAGGTATTGAAAAAGTTCGGAGCGAATGTGACATGGAGGGAGTATGGGACTGGAGGACATTGGTTCAACTCACCCCATGGCATGGACGATGTGGTAGAATTTTTAAGGGCTGTACTATCGACAGGTATATAATAAATGTCTTATATATGTATTAAGATATTCAATTAACTAGGTCAAATTCTTTTCAACAGCCTATTTGTATCAGATTATTTTAGATGTTTATAATAATCCTCAGGTTTTTCTCTAAGCCTGTACTACCGCTTAAACACCGCCGACACCACGACCCATACCACGGCCTATACCTCTATAGCCACTATGCGCTTCAAATCCTCTCTCTCTCTCAAGGAATCTCTGATCTCTTTACACATCTGTCGTGGGGTCTTTCCCTCTACATTAGGCTGGTCCAGCAGTCTACTGCCTTCAATCTTCGTAAGTCTCGCGAACATTCTGTCTTGCGCTATGATCGTTCGATTCGTCTGATTGTCTTGTCCACTTGCCTTAAACTTCCACGCGCCGCTCCATGGAGAGAGGTGCAGCGTTCCCAGTATTATTGACATCTGTGATCCTCGCGACATGACGCGGTAATCTACCTATAGCTGCTGGATCGATGGGTATGTAAAAGTTACTGCGGGAATGGATAAGAATCCTCGACTGTCTCGAGTCCATACCATATCTGCGACGTCAACTCCGGCGCTTTTGTGATTGAGCGGGGTCTCGATGGCGGAGTTTGCGTATAGACTTGCAATGAAAAGCGCATTGATCTCGAGAATACAAGTTGGCATTATCCAGCCAGAGGTGCCTTGGCGAGATACTGCTCAAGGGCCGTGACATCATTTCGACTAATGATTTCAGCTCGAAGCTCAAAGAACTCGGTTTCGCACAGAAGGGACCCATCTCGATCAATCATGGTTATATGCGCCCAAGGAGGGTACCTATTCTCATCGCACTCGTTTGGATCCGGACGGAAGCGTCGATAGGGTGAGTCAGTTTCGGGGAGAAGAGACGAATCGAATCCATGCTTATGACCCGCGGACTTGAATGAAAAGAAAAAGTAAGATAGCTTTGACAGACGTGTATGTGGGCTCATAATAGGTATTTATAGCATTACTCCTGTTAGCAGAGCGGTGAAGCACAACTAATTAAATGGAGCCAAGTTGCCGCCAAGAACTAGAGCAGGCTCAAAATACATTCCACAAGAAGACCTTTGTCCAGTAACTCAAGGCTTGTTCCTCAACACCACAGCTTTAACGTAGCATCGCCCCCCTTGTATTGGCCTTCTGTACCCTCTTTGTACCAACTCCCGCACCCAGGTTTAACAATGATGAATACCTGTCCTTTCTGATAGCAGCCCTTCTTTCGCAGCATAAGACTCATGATAAGCGATGGGATAATCTTCTATACATGGTTCGTTCTTTGAGACACCCATATATGGCATCGGACTTGTCATAGGCTGCAAAGTAATGGAAGCATGATTGTCCAGCGAGATCGTCTTTCCATCAATCATGAGGACCTTTTTCTCAGTTTTAGGGTGCAAAGTCACATCCAGAGACTGTTTGATATATCCAGGCTTGGGGGCATTGTTCGCCTGCGTCTCAGTTGTTGTGTGTACCAGATTGGCTAGTAGGGTGTTGGACCAGTGAGCATCGGCAAAGAGTATCAAACCCAACCATGTAATTATTGCCAGAACCAAGGCTAGACAACTAAGAGCGAGCTGAAGGTGAGACATGGCCACCATCAGCTTGTCAACGCTGATCTCGACAAGTGACGGGTCAACGCTGACAGTATATGCTCTTGCAACAAGCAGCGATTGGATCTTGTCAGAGTTGCTCCATATCCATGTCAAAGCATCATTATCGAGTGAATTTGCGCTGGTATTGGAACGACCGTCACCCAGGCCGTCAGCGATCATGACAGCAGCGGTGTCAACTTGGCCGAAGAACCCGCCATTACTAACAGTTTTGGAGCCTGCACAATCGGTCTGCGTAACCTTTCCGCCAAAAGCCTCGTTTTGAAAATTGGCGCTATCGCAGTTTTCGAAAGGTTGTGGCTCTTCTGATAAAGTCTCCGATCTGATGAGCGTGATGTTTGTGGTGGTGACACTTATCAGAGAATACAGGTTTCTCCCGTTAGGCCGCACCGTATAGAAACCCCAGTTGCTTTGTAACACGGTCTTATTGTTGTTGCTAGCTCTATTGGCGCCGAAGTGATAACTGAGGTCCTCATCTTGAGCACTCATCATATCGTCGACAATGCTATTGATAAGCAGATCACTTCTTTCTGTCTCGTTGGCACTCCAGGTCCTTTGAACGAGATCAGTGACGTCCTTTTTGGCGAACGGACTTCCAGGGCTGGTCAGCATGGTGACTTTGAGTGTCGACTCGGTGAAGATATGTCGCCGGTTCTCCTTGGTAACGGCAAAGACTTGCATCATTAAGGCTGAGCCACCGCCTGAGCCGAGAGACACCCAGATGTTATCCACTCTGTTGGGCATGATGTATCTCGAGTCATATAGCTTGTCTGATGTATCACTCCAATGAACTTCAGGCTTTCCAGCTACCGTTGCCACGAAGCCTTGTGCAAAGACATTGCTAAATGTGCAATTCCAAGCAGCAGATGCCCCATTGAAGTCGATACATGCAAGAGGGAAGTCTTGGTCGTCAATGGGTGAATCGCTGGGCCACATGGCGAGACTATCAGGAGATACTGAAAATCCGTCATCATCTAGCCAGATACGCGCACCTACATTTGTATTTTGTGTTGGCGCGACAATCTCAGGCGCTCCATGGCCATTGGCCACTTGACCCGTCAACGTATAGTTGAGACCCGGACTCAGTAGTCCAGCACCGATAGTTTGCGGAAGCCTCTTCTCAATATCTTGCAGCTGAGCCGAGTCTAGCGACAGCTGAATGATATAGGGTGGATTGTCGTTTCGCTCAGATTGGAAGTCGGCGATTGTCGCATTGGCTGCTCTGAAGATATAGCCCGGAGAGTCCAGTGCCCAGAGCAGTGTGCCATATAGGGAGATGACAATGTTGACAAAGCTAAACACCAATACGACTAGTCCTGCTCGAGACAAGCCCCGTGATGATATGAAAAGCGTGCGTTGAATGTAATCCTCTGTGAACATCAGGTAGGACGTAAACTGGTTTGAGCGAGCAGCTACCAGCGAGAAGAGCTTATAAATAGACAGGCCCATAAGAAGTTCGGCACATTTAAAAATGATTGACTTGATGGCATTGTGATACAGAGGTATCGAGGATTTGACAAACGATGAAGATGATCCTATCATGTTGAAGCCGTTGCAAAAGATGAACGAAAAACAAGAGGGGAAGTAAGGTTTACCAGTCCTGAGACAGCCTAGCAAGCCTCTTTTCAATCTCCTGTGAATTCTCTGGCAAATATTCTTATACAACCTTGCAACTGCATTGGTATATAGATATAACAACGCGTGTGTGCTCTCGCAGCGCTGATCGTTACCTTCTAGGGCTAGCTTCACTTTTCAGCTGAATGTCGAAAATCGATAGTTTCTGAACGTGCATGATAGCTTTCTGCCTCGGCTTTCAACCTGCCTAAATAAGACAAAGGATTTCATAGCAAGTAGTTGATCAGAATGGTCGAGTAATAAATCTGAGAAAAGTTGAAAAATTAGAATGGTCGATATCGGCGCGGCAATAGATATAAACCATTATACTCATAGTTCTGTTCGGCTATATCAGGTGCCGAAATTGTTTCAAACCTCATGCATGCATGGTAGATTTCTCTTATTTCATAATTTGTCTACTTCATTATCGCTACCATTACCCTACCTTATGTTTTAGCAAGCTTGGATTGGCCGTGCAAGCAGGTAAGTTCAGCTTTCACGATTGCACAGGCACTTAGATCTGTCTCAACTCAAAAGCTCTCGGACCTATAGGTGAGCTTTCACCCCGGCGTAAGACTCACCTGCTTCTTATTTAATAGGACGAGTCCAGCAGCGGTATAGGTGAGGTGTGATCGATGTTGACCCTATTTTGGTAATAGTCAGCATTGCCTCTGAACGACACTCAAGGTCTACTTCTCGATAAGGCCACGAAAATGATAGGGGCACAGATAGCTTCCATGAGCTCAGGCGTATTAATATCCATGTAATCGCTAATGTAGATGTTCTCAGCTGGTTATCCGCCGAGAGATCATACTGACTTCGACAGCGATTTAGTAACACTTCCAAAGCTTATGCCTAATCTTACTTCGCGAGGTATCATTAAGGTACAGCAAGGAAACGTAGTCACAGTACTAGTCAATAGAACTGGTGACAGCCATGGTACTGGAGGTGAATACGTGGGTAGGTGCGATCTCTTGGTGTTGGAAAACGTGGGCTGCTTAGGGATGGGGCTGGATGAGGATTCCAACAGGCTATCTATAGGAGCTATGGCAACTAACTATGCTGTTCAGAGGCAGTAGCCAAAGCCTTCTTTGCTTCGTGGGACCTGAGAAGGATCTAGACGATTATATCTGGCCTGGAGATCCGGCTCTTGACGGCACATGAGCGTGTTCTGAAGTTTGTCCATCACATAACCTGTACAGTGGACAAAGACCAGATCGTACCTTCTACGACGCCAAAGACGAAGATGATGATGATTCTGAAGAGTTGTTGAAGAAGTTGGAGGAATTGGAGGAATGGTGGCTTCAGGGGTTGGAGTTGGAGCGGTGGAAGGGGTTGGAAAGGTTGGGTAAAAAGGAGTAGAGCAGAAGATACAGCAGTTTTTCCACCTGTCTAGGTCTAGATACCAGTGCCAGTTCATGTTCCTCCCATCTCCGTGTCTCCATCTTCAAGATTATGAGAATCACTGGTAATAAACTTGATTCGAGAAGCATTTCCCAACAGAGCCTTGGGTTTAGGCAACAAGAACTGGTGATAGATGTCATAAAAAAGAAAAAGCAAAAAAAAAGCTTATACCGAGAATTCAGGACCACGCAGGCTAGTCTCTTTACGTTGCCATACCCAAGTCTACACAACTGGCACAATCCTAAGGATATCATCAACTCGACCTGGAAGATCGCCATTCGGCATCCTTGGGACGACTACGATGCCCAGCAAATCGTAGGTGACACCTGTGAGGGGGTTTTAAATCCTTCTATTATTACTAATTAGAAATCCTCCTAGTAATGATACCAACCTTACTCATGCCTGTGTGCAGAGTAGCCTCGTTGCGTTTATCATACTGCTCCTTAGTCCAAGGTCCCCTGGCCTCGTCCTCATCCATAAACTTCTTATCCGAGTCCCAATGGCCGTAAGCCTTCCCACAGCCCATGACAATCCCAACAATGGCAAATCCATCATCTGCACGCAGGTTGGTAGCGCGTCTAAACCTGAGGTTATAGAGAGCAGGTTCGTCAGTTGGCCTTCCGTCCTCATCTCGTTTCATATCCACGCCCCAGAGCACTGAACGGCCCCAGTTTGTATGGACCTGTATGGTTGATTAGAGCAGTGCCTTTCGGCTCGGATTGACTTACTTGAATTGCTTTGGGCGTAGAGTCATAGTACATGCCATGATAAACCTTTACTTCTTCAATCTTCTCACCACCTGGGCCATCTACTTCGAAGGTATCCCAGCGTTGCTCGGGCCAAATCGATCCATCATCGTCCACATCTCGCAGGTAACGAGTCTCCTGGGTCGCTGAAACGCGCAAATTGGCCACATCACAGAAGAGCTCTTTAAAGTCACTCAAGCAGCACTTGTCTCGTACAAGATACGCCGAAATGCTGCGTACCTGGGATAGTTGGCTTGTATCGTGGGCGAGAGCGAGAGTGTTGACAGGTACAAGACTGTGCCAACGATCATCATAACGAGTACGACCTTTGCATTGCTTGAGCCTGAGGTCATCGTCTGGCGAGAACAGACTCTCAAACATGCAATTCGTTGCATTCCAGCAAACACCTTCATGATCTCTTGGTGTAGGAACAATCGAAGGTTTTTCCCCGCCGTCGGTGCGGGCTTGCAGAAGCCCAAGTTTCTGGATAAAAGGATAAATGCCGCGTCGTTTGTGTGCCTTTTCGGTTTTTATTAGAATATCAAACGGTTGCATACAGGAACTGCTAGCCGCTCACCACAAGAATGCCTTTCAGACCAACTATAGTCATGTTGTCTGCGGCAGCAAGGGGCATTTTTAATAGATGTTGACCATCCTGACCATACGTACATCGAGATCCGTCAGTCAAAAATACCTATCGCATAGTAAGCACTTAGTAGTCGCCTCCTTTTCTGTTTGACAACTCACTGTGACGCCCTTGCAGGATGAATAATTCCATGAACAGTTCTGCCAAGGCCTGAGAACAGTTGAGGCTTGAATATGAAAGACGAAGCCTTTGATCCAGACTCGGCTCGAGAAGAATCCTGTCGTTTTCCATGCCCCTTTCTCCTGTGGCTCGTGTCCAAAAAGTCTTTAGTCCTGTCCAAAATTGACAGCTATACCCGAGAGGTCCCACTCCGAGTTCTAGAAAAGATCAAGAGTCCAGTGTTGTAGCAGTTCATACCAGTTTCGCAAAAGGTCTGCAAACCTAGAGTATAAACCTCGAACTGAAGTATCTCCCAGTACTTACAATTTGCTGCTGAATGACTGATGTCGTATGTCACTTTGTGGGGCGGGCTTTTGTTGAGGCTCTTCAATATAGAGCCTTTCAATTTGCTCACACACTTGCCAAATCCTCCGACGATTGGCTATCGGGAACATGAATGTAGTCACACCAGACCTTGGCTTGGACGCCGCTTCGGCCAAAAGAAAAATCTTTCTGAAGTCCCTTCCATCTGAGTTATGAGACTGTTCTCGCAGAGATTCGCGTAATTCGACGAAGTAGGGCAAATGCTCCGTAATGCGCCTCTTCCAAAAAGATCCAAGGTTCCTCAGGCTCGAGAATGTTGACCAAGAGGCGCAGCAGAGATTCAGTAGGCTTTGGTTGTCTAGAAAATCTGAAATATCAGTCATGATCGTCTCTGGAAGAGCTGTTAATGGATTGGACTCAGATATGAATTGTTGGAGAGAATGGAAGGGTTTATGTTCGAATCTTTGACTGGAGATCAAAGTGATAATGTCTTGCTTCAATTCGGGTCGGTATTGAGGATTGGCAACTGTATACTCTTTGCCGGGAAGACATTTCCAATAGTAAAATTGGGCCTCGTTGGCATCCCCGTAGTCCAAGTCGAGGCATCTGTAATCAGGGCAAGGTTGACGGGAGCTCCTGGTGACTGCGACTCGATCGAAAGCTCTATAGAGCGCTCCTTTGTTAATTCTTGTGGTATCGGCAGCTCCGGCCATACATAGCGCCAATAATTCGTAGCATTGCCAGTGGAAATGACCCGCTCAGGGTCTCTCTTATTTTTGTAAGGTCTAAGATAACGATCTTGGGCCACTTCAAAAGCGGCATCACCTCCTGGTTCAACAAGTGCGCGCCCCGTAGTGTTGATGCTACCAGAGCCGGACACATAGAATCTACCAAGGTTAGCACATAAAGTATAGAAACACTGGCTAGAACGCACTTTGATCTTGCACCTGTTGAGGGATTGTAGCCTAGGACGTGCACTCGACCTACCCACTCGACGTCGTCGAAACCGATAACGCCGGGATTATACCTGGAAATCTCATGTCCAGGGATGTCGATTTCGCGTGTGATGCTGTCTGGAAAGACTGTACCTCCACAAATAGCACACCACATTCTCAAATCTTCCATTTCGAGATGCAGCTGTGGCCCTGGGTGGACGGTATGACGATAAGGGGGATAAGTGGATAAGCGGCAGCTTCAATAGTGGCTGCGATTATAGAAGACAAGGGAGAGAAAAGTAGACGTAGACCTCTGATAATGCATGTAAAGCTGCTCTTATGGTCTTGTTATCATAGGGTTACCCGGTTTAAATAACCAGTCCAAGGGTGACGCAGCTGCTGTCTGTCTAGTTAAAAGGGGTCAGACTAAGAGGCCGGCTGGCATACAAGGGTATGCCTGAGGCATCTACAACATACATACAACCAGTTGTGCAAAAAGGCAGTGGGTCTCATTTGCCCAGCTCTCCATTGTTGGTAGATGGTTTAAACAGCCGAGGGTTAGATGCCATGATAAATGGAGAATTAATGATGCGTCAGTTCATTCATGCGGCCTTATTATCAGTACAGGTTGCTAGGAAAGCTGTATATCTAAAGCAAATATATATATATAAGTCCAATGACACTCCAACGCATACATAATACTTGGCCCAAAGTGCTGTGCATTTAGATCTAACCGCCGGATTCTATTTGGCCAACTGAGCTATAGTAATCTTATAGTAGTTCTGGATCGACGCATACGTAGTTATAGGAGATATAAGATAAAACTTCTTTTAGTTACTTACTAAACCTACTTAGATTGGCGAGGGAGCTTAGACGCTGTTATTTGGCTTAGTAGGAGTACCACCAATAACACCAATATAGACGTTGTAGTCGGCCTATAAACCTATACACTTAAAACCGACTGTAGGATTCCATTTGGCAAAATCTGCCAGAGATCTCATAGTAACTCTAGATGGATGCATAAGTGGTTATCTTCTGGACAAGGTGGAACTTGTTACAGTTGCTGACCATGTTTGGCCGTACTGGTGTAGGAGTGCTGATTCCATTGGAGGGCTTTGTTGGTGTAGCAGCCTTAGTAGTTGTTGCCGTCTTGGTGGGGGGTTTCCATCCAACAGTTCCAACACAAACCCAGTAGTTAGTCAGTAGAGATATGCAGTCCTTACCAACAGCAGGATTCCAGGAGAGGAATGTCGCGAGAGGAAGGTTGTAGGCTTAGAGGTAGTTGTTGTAGGTGTGTATCCGTCAACGCTGATGCAAGCCCAGTATCCAACCCACAAAGAAGAGCAGTCCTTGCCAACAGCAGGGTTCTAAGCAATAAACCGTGAGAGTGGTAGCTTGTAGTAAGTCTCGATGGAAGAATAAGTGGTGGTTGAGGCGATTTTGTGGAATTTGTTATAATTCCTAGCTATGCCCTCTATGTTACGACCCTAGCAGTTACGTTACGTGTACCCCATAAAAACTTATGTAAGGCATTAGCCCCTTAACGGGTATGAGCCAATTAGAGCTAGATCACCTCACATTCAGGATCACGACGCTCCAGGAACTACCGTGATCCAACTGCCTCAGTGATCCTCTCAGATCACTTCTAGTATATAGACCACATTCATTAGCACTTTCATAGATTCTAGCTCACCAGCTATCAATAAAACTTCTTTACATTGATTAAGCCTAACACGTATTGAATCTACCATTAAGAGACGTGACACTTCGACAAGCTCAGTTACACGCCCTACGCAATCTGCCAACAATAAACCTAGCACGGCTTAGTTTATCCACAGTTAGAAACCAACCGTCACACTCTAGAATGGGGGAAGGGGTCTTGATTCCACCAGTCGTTGTTGGTTTAAGAGTAGTCGAACTAGGCTTCACAGTGAGCATCCCTGGGACACCTATACAGTAGTATATGCTTGCCTAAATGCCACTATAGTTTTTACTAATGGCTGGATTTTACTTATAGAAGGTATTGAAGTTAAATATATTATATTTAGATATAATCTTAATATAAATATTACCCTTAACCGTAAGGTAAAAAGTAATATAGCTATTAATAAGGCCTTTTCATATAAGATTAGGCTTGTCTATATCTATTAGTTTAATATTAGTTATAGCTATCTGTATAGGTAGGCTTATAGGTATACTAGGAACTCCTATATAATACCAGGTAGCAGCCTAGATGCCAGAGTAATCCTATTTAATTATAGGATTCTATTTAAAGAAGTTATTAAACTTAAAGGTGTTATACTATATAATGATTTTAGTATATATGTCCCCCTTTATGGCCTTATAGAATAAAGTATATATATTAATAAGGCCTTCTTAGGTTAGGCTATGTATTGAGTTAGAGTGGGCTTATTTAGGATAGATAATTTAGGTGGGTATTTATATAGTCGATAAATTGCTTATAATTTAGACCTTAGTCGGCCTTATAAAAGCTATAGTTAGGGTATACCTTAACGGCTATTTCTTATTAAGTATAGTTAAAAGTAATTTCTGGATTAGTTAGATTAATCTGATGTTGAATTCTTTGACCTCTAGATGCTGTGGTGCCTATAATAAAGACGGTTTGGGTAAGAAGAGTAGAGAGTTATATGTTATAAAGAATTGTCAGTAGAGATGATCTGGTGTTGAGAAAACAAGAGGCCTTAGAAGCACTTAAGTATGTTTTCCTAAGTCCGTTTCCAAGAACAACCTTACTGTTTTGTTTTCAGTCTCCTCATTCTCCCACTCTCGTGTTTGGTAGGTCGGTTAAGTCTTTTGCCAACTTAGGTCGTTAGTCCGTCGTTTGATCGTTTTACAGAATCTAAAGTGACCGAGCAAGCCAAGAAATGCAGGATAACATGTGCCGTCTTAGGACGACGTACCAACAGCCTTATATGGGGTTTGGATCCACGTTGAAGGTAATTTGCCCAGGATCCTGCAACGGCTGTAAAATACGACCTTGGCGATAGCCTTGACAGGGTTAACTCTTCACCCCTGCATTATCTTTTTGCAAAGGTTCTTGAAAGCCGGATGATCCGGTGTGGATTCGAAGATACAACGTAGCATGCGTGCATCCTAAGGCCTGGGCTTGGTCTAGACTCTTGAGCTTGTGCGGTGATGTGGAAAAATTACGATTTGATTGTCATTCCGATACTTGATCACCGTCATATTTCGTTAAACACATCTTTTGTGTTAGTCTACCTCGTAGCTGCACCCAGATAGTGTCAGCATTGTCCCTATTCGGAACCCTCACAACTGGGTGGTTTTGTCTGCTGGCTATCTCGGTACAGTATCTTGAACTCTGTTATCAAGCTAGCTACTGCGTAAAAAAGAGAGCATACCTCGGCAGTTTCTTCTCTATAGGACGTTCGGAGCAGCTGCTCCATCCTTCCTCTTTCTCATGTCTAAATTGTTGATAACCATGGGCTGTTGGTTGATAGCTGTTGGTTGTCGTTTTCAGGACTGAGTCGGCCCGTCCGTGACATCACGCAGTTTTGGGAAATATGTGATATTTTTTCTGGTTCGTCTGAGGTCGCATTTCGTCTATAACCTTTTTAGCTTTGCCGTGGTCCCTGGCGTAAATCCTTGAACTGGGAGCCCCTGCTCGGTTTAACTTGACGATCGACTCCTATCAATTGTCGCGCCAATGAACAGTCACCCGCAGCTTCTATATTGCAAGAACCTTTTGTACGTCGGGTATTAGAAATTTCCACAATGGCATCGCCTGTTTCGGTCATGATTTGCCGTCCGAGCTTTTCTCCAGTCTAGGGGTCTCAAGGCGGCGGGCCGTGTCTATCAGATCATAACTTTATTTCCTAGCTGGTTCAGTTTGTCCCTAGGACCAGTTGATTCCGGCGAGGACCCGGAACATAAGGCATGACGGCACGTCGCTAAGCTACCCCATAAGTTTCGATTACAAAGTAAGACATCCAAGAGTACTACACATGATGATCTATTGCCGCGAAAGATGCTATCAACCTATCAGATGAATACATAGCACCAACTTGAACAGAGCTAATTGACGTAGTATGACCATGCTCGTAAACCACTTTTAAACGGTCTGAAGGCTCCATCCCTGGAATTCGAAGCATATCGGGATCTTCAATTAGTGTTATCCCATCTAGAAACGGGAGCCAGGCACAAGGCCGTACTGGGGACCAGGCTCTCGTCACACTTGTCTTTGTTCAACGACGGGTTGATTTCGTAGAATAAGTTGTCTTGACAAATGTCGATGCCTTTACAGATACCACTACATATATCTGTCTTGGTAACAACGTGCCAAGTACCACACTTCAGGGTCGTGCCTTTAGCCACCTTTGCGTCCTCTGGAGGATTAGTGCGTAGGACGTTAGGCCCGTTTCCACTGCTGAATTTGTGCTTGATTGCAGACTCCTCTTTGACAGCCTTAATGGTTTTCTTATCACCCAGAGAGGACATGCAGATATTTCTGCCGTAGTACTCAGTACTCTTCTGAAGGTTGGTGTAGTCGCGGTTAATTTAAGAGTTGTACTGGTAGATGGTGTCCCAGGTAATACCTAGAGAAGTCTTGATGCTGAAGCAGGTGTCGTTGGACTGGACGTAGTATGTGTTGTATGCCATAGGGAGACAGAGCTTGAGGCCCGTAGGAACCTTATGACAGTCGCCGATAGCCTCTTGATTGGCCATGTAGACAAGAGCGCCAGAAACACCTGCCTGCTTGGAAATTAAGTTGTATATATCTCCTTTCTTAGTCGTATAAAAGTTATTAGTCAAGCAAAACTTAAACTTTTCATCCTCTTGCCTGATGGGCGGGAGGATCTCTATAGGCCCCGAACCACCGCATATCTTATAGACACACTCAAGCTTTCCCTTGTAATACTCATTATAGATAGAGTATTATAAGGATTATATCATGGCGAGACGCCTCTGATAGCATATGTGGCAAAGCTCTTCACGAGGCATGTCCTCTTTGTCGTCAACCTCAGTGAATTCATCAATAATGTCTGAGAACCAAAATTAGCATTATTCAGTCCAATTACCAGTTATCAATAACATACCGTTGCAATACCTTTTGGTCTTGGGGTCTTTGACGCAAGTTTCGTTCCAGCCGGCCCAGATATTGCCACCGTATACCATAGGAACAGTGTTGCTGGACCCGAAGGACTCGCCGGCACAGTCCTTAGAAACCGTGTCAAACCACTTGCGAAGAGACGCAGAACATGTCCCGGTGCAGATTTGATCAGTCAGAGCGACATTTTCAAGTGAGCCTCGATAACCCGGCTGCATGAAGGAGCGGATGTACGGGTCGCAAGCTATATCGGCGGACAAGGCGCTAACACAAGCTGTCTTGATATCGTAGGTGTCGAAATCATCTGCCTTATAGATCTGGAACGCACCTGCGGCCAAGAAAAGGCCAAAGGCGGCGAGTTGTTGGAGAGGAGACATGATTTGCTTGATGGACATTTGGGAGCTAGTTGGAAGGAACAAGTTTGAAGGACAGATGAGTGGCAACTCAGAAGTGGCGATCAAGATAACCCTGATTCAATCTTTGACTGATGAGTATACCTATACAGGTAGCTCAAGGCGAAGTCCCTGATGACCCGATTTGCGGTGGACCCCAATTTCGTTTGGGCACCATATCGCATCAGGCAGAATGGCACATTGAGATCCTTGATGAACTTGTTCTTCTCGCTTGTGCCTGTGCCGCTGTGATCGAACATGCCGAGGGCCCGTTGTTTGTGATACGAGATTGCACCGGTAAGCATATTCCGAGACACTATGCCAAGCTGGAGAAAGAGGGAAAAAGTATCTTCAAGCAATGGTCTTATCGTCAAGTTTGTCCGCGTCCTATGTAACGCTGTGTTGGTTGTTGGTTGCTGGATGCGCTGTGGGTGGTTAGTAATCGCCCCATCTCTCTACGGGCTAGCAGGGGGCTATAGACCCGGACCAGTCGGGTTTTCTTCGTCCGTCGTATACGATAGTAAGCGGGTTGAGACCTCGGCATATTCCCCCTGTCGTGCCAGCTGATTCAGGGTCCGACTGCTGTGGAGTTTTAGACTCCAAGTGCACGATGGGGACAAGGGCCAATGTTGGTTGTAGTCGCGAACGCAGGTCGACGGCCGAGGGGCCTTGTTCAGGTATCCCATCTTCTTCCCCGAAGGTCCGAAGAAAAGGAAGGCGGATGTGGAGCATAGACTAATGAGCCAACGTAAAGCGAAGTGCATCATCTCAGTCTTTGGCGAGAGTGGCACTTAATTTCAGTAGAAGTAGAAGGCTTCTCGCAAGGTCGTTTCCTTTTATCACTCAGACGCCAGTCAACCCGCACTCTTTGCTTCATCCAAGTCTTGTCTCTCTCTTTCTACGGCAAGCTCTCACCATTCCCTTTCTATCGTATACTCCTTGACATACTTGGTTTACTTTGCAGCTATTACTTTGACCACTCTTTCATATCTGGTGACAGGCTACAGCCAAGATGCATTTTCGTATGTGGCTGTTTGGCCTGCTGCTACTATGTCTTTGTATATCGGTAGCAGCATAAGACGCTATAACATGCAGTGCAACCAGGCCTTGCAAGAATGGGTGCTGTAATAAGTCTGGTAACTGTGGCTTTGGCCCTGATTGTAAGTTTCCTGCTTGTTTAGCGTGGCACACTGAGCTAACATGTGCTTCAGATTGTGGAACCAACTGTCAATCCGACTGTGACCGAATGTCAGAGTGTAATCCTGGCTTCGGTGCCAAATGGACAGAGAGTGATAAATGTCCTCTCAACGTCTGTTGCTCCAAGTATGGATATTGTGGTGCAAGTGAAGAAGATCTTACACTGGTTCGCTTACGCTAATATGGGCAAGACAACCGAGGAATTCTGCGGCTTAAAGAAGGTAAAGCGCCTAAGCTGCGCTAAAGGCGGCGACATTTCTTATGTCATCAGCTACTTCGAAGGATAGGCAAGGACTCGTCCTTATGAAGCCTTTAGTCCTAAATAAATCCCCATCGGATTATATATTCATATTAACTTTACCTTTGCTAGCATTAATCTTAAGACTTTTAAGATTAAGCCGGATAAGGCGGCTAATACTAAGATGTATAAACGTCTTATGGAGCTTAAAAGGGTCGATCTAAAGCTTAAGATTTTTATCGCTGTTAGTGGCTGGACCTTTAATGACCTGGGTCTGACTGCCTTGACTTTCTCTGATCTTATAGCTTCTGTCTGTTACTAAAAGGTGTTTATAGCCTCCCTTATGTCTTTTATAAGTACTTACGGCTTTGATGGCCTCGACTTGGACTGGGAGTATCCGGTCGATAAAGATCGAGGCGGTTGGGAAGTCGATTTTGCCAACTTCCCCTTGTTTATGGAGAGGCTTAAGAAGATGCTGGACTCGGCCGATAAGAGTCTCAGTATCACCCTGCCCGCTTCGTATTGGTACTTGAAGCAATTCGATATCAAGAAGCTTGTGAGTCAATCATGTCTAGTCATCAACCAGGAGGCCCACTGACAGTTATATCTAGGAAAAAAACGTCGACTTCTTCAACATTATGTAAGTATTGGTCAGAAATACTGGGAGTAGTCAATATTGACCCTGTATATAGGTCTTACGACTTGCACGGTGCCTGGGACCAGGGCGTAAAATGGACGCAGCCCTTGCTCAACGCCCACAGCAACCTCACCGAAATCGATCTTGCCCTCGATCTGCTCTGGCGTAACAATATCCAGACCGGCAAGGTCGTCCTAGGCATGGGCTTCTATGGTCGCGCATTTACAGCTCAATCCGGAGCATACATTAAGCCTGGCTGCCTATTTAGAGATGCTGGTAATTCAGGTAAGTGTAGCCATGAGAAAGGCATTCTGCTAAACTCTAAGATTATGGCCACGCTAAAGGAACATAATATGAAGCCCAAGCTGTTTAAGGAAACGGCTATTAAGATCGCTAAATTGGGTAACTAATAGGTCTTATATAACGATAAGGATATGTTTAAGCTTAAGACAGACTATATAAAGTCTTATTATCTTAGAGGTATTATAATATAGGTAATCTCTTATAATACTAAAGAGGCTAAGTTTAGTACCGCTCTAGCTATAACCCTTGACTGAAAGGTTACTACCGGAAAGGTTAATTGGAACGAGAAGGCATATAATATTAAGAAGATTCTTAATGAATAGTGTCGCTGGTCTAACTGTAAAGAGGGATGTCCTAAGGGTTTGGTACTTATTAACCGCTTTGACCCAGAAGCTCGTCCTAATGAGAAGATGTTGGACAAGACCGGTTGCGGTGGTGATAGAACTTATGCCTTCTGCTGCCCGGGAGCAGAGTCGCTTCTAAAGTGCGGATGGTACGGCTTCGATGACGGGAATTACAAGAAGGGCAATCAGTGTCCGAGTGGCATGGCCGAGATTGCTTCCAACCAGATGTACTGCCACAAAAAGCAGAACTAGCAGACAGCATATTGTACCACGAGCGTCACGAGCATGAAGGTCTACGGTACCTGCGAATGGGGCCAGTATCCGGAGTGTAACGCCCAGGAAGGCTGCCCTAATCCTCTGGGAGATAGGTCCATAACGTCCCTGATGGCTTTCTCGGCCTCGGGCTCAGGCGGAGGCAAGTATAACGATCTTAAGAGCAGCCTTAGCCTTAAGGTCCCTAGTGTTCAATTTTATAAGTTCTGCTATAATAACAGCGACAAGAATCTACGCTTTACTGATTGCTAAAGGTTCAGAGACGTTGGCCTAGCGCCTAATCCTATAAGGACCGGCTTCTGTTATAGCGGCTGCCCCCCTAATCGCGTCCGTATGGTTATCGACACTGGAGTCGACACTTATGCCATAGTGGGCATCGGTGGCCTGGCTTACTGCTATAAGACCGACTACGCTAAGATCTCTAAGTGGGAGAACCTTAAGCTGGATGCCTTTAAGAACGATCTGAAAGTATGGATACGTGAACCTAAGTGCCCCAGTAATATCCCCGGCCTCTCTCGGCGTGCAGTCCTGCCTTAAGACGTGGAAGCCAACTCCTCGTCATCCTTAGATCTCATTTCGAGGGACACCAAGACCACCGACCATACACTTGAACTAGCACCTCTATTGGGCAGGGTCATTACTGGAAGACTCGCCGCCGAGGTGATCGAGAAGTTGATCACAATGTGGGACAACGCTGTGCGAGATTCTTACCGTTTCCTCGTGATATCTTCCATCAGACGGTCGTTGAAAACAATGCCTGAATGGGAGGATGAGGACCCTGAGACAATGGCACAATACATTCTCTGTGATCCCAGCAAGCTGAACGCCCGGGCTGCTGCTCTTCAGGGCCTAAACAGTGACGGCAGCAAAGTGATTCTCAACTGCAGTATTCCTCTATGTGGTGCGGACGGTGGTGATTGCGACAACGATATCCCCGAGGTATTCAGAATACGTCGCGGCCTACAACCAACTCGGACCGCGCACTTGGCCGCACACCACCACCACTTACTGCATGCTCGCCAGATCAAAGAGCCAGTAGAGTCTCAAGTGACAGTGTACGACGAGGATGGTAACGACGCAACTTGGGAATATAAGGTTCCAGGGGTGTGTATTGCGCAATTTGGCGGAACGACGGCTGACCAATGTTAATTAGAACGATCCTCCGAACCAGTTGGACCCTGAAAACGAGAATACGTGGACTGCGGCGGTGTTTGTCAACGAAGATGATTGCTCTGACCGTAGGATATATGGACCAGATTTCAAGGCTGGAGAGATGCCTGACGTGGAAAGTTTGTATGCCCTTCTCGCAGATTCAATTCCCTTTGACTAGGTTTATTCGTTAGCTGAGCATCCGCTTGACAAGAGCATAATGAAGAAATTCATGTCAGACACAGTCGAGAGACGGTATGATCATAGCTCACCCTCAAGTCCTGCGCAGAGGCACTTGCTAATACTGGGTTTAACAGTCTTCGTTCCGGTGCCATATCTCGATTCGGTCCGATACCCATACTGTTCCTCGAAGAGATTCACGACTAGGCCAGGATTACGGTGGCTATCCAAAGATTGCTGGCAACCCAGGCTTCGATGACCAGAACGTGTGGAATCGTATATTTGAGGTTATGGGTAGTCAGACTAACATTGATAACTTTGTCATCACGCATGCCGACATGAATGAGGTCAAAGGCAAAGTAAGTATACCACCGGAATCCTTAGGCACTGGCAACAAAAAATAGCGCCCTGAAGCTAATCATTTTTCCCTCCCTGCATAGATCATGGATTTAAAAAACCCCATTGATCCCACAGCAATCAAAGCAAAGTTGAAAGACAATCCAAGCCGTGTTTTGAAACGTATCCGAGCAACTTTTTCATTGTTCTATTACATGAATATGGAGAACTCAAAACATGATGTCCTTTTCGCGGGCCCTAACACCAAGCGCAAACTCAACAACGTCATAAACGGGATTGTTCAGCAGCGTCTGCACGCCGAGAAGCTCTACGAAGACTATCACCGAGGCGAAAATGTTGCGATGGCCCAGTTCTTTGTTGAGTGGCTCACGGACTTTTACGGCGTAGTGACCGAAGACGCGAAAAAGTTTCTTCGACAAGCGCTAAATGATGTGGAAGATTTCTACAGGGGAAAGAAGGATGCCACAGCTGTCGACGCGCGGAGAATGATTGCAGAATTGCAAGGTCAAATCAATGGGCTTACAATTGACACTGCCTGGTATATTCCTCTCCTGAAGGATGACGATGAATCGGACGTGGAAATGGGAGGGACATAATGAGACTGTGGACTTCTCAGAATAGATATTCCGTAGAGATATTGGTTTATCACACCTAAAGTTTACTCATCAAATCTGAACCGAGCCCGTTCGGGAGTTTCTCGCGGGTCCGCAGTCCGCACTTCGGAGCAATCACCAAAGGGTGGCAGGGACATGTCTCCAGACCAAATGTCCGTTTCGAGATCCTCTTCTGGACCCTCAGAGCGTAAATCGTAGTACTTGTTCGTATCCTCCAAATCCGAAGACAGAAGCATCTCCCAAAGCTCTAACAAATCCCCCGTTCGAAGCCTGACCCAACCCCAACCACGACGTCTTTGGTCCCAGTCGTAACTAACCGCCTTAATAACAAATTCCTCCCGGGCGATGTCTTTCAGTACTGCCTCATCGGCGACAAGTGCGAAACAGAAGTGAGCCCCAGCGATCTTCTTCTCGGCTTTACTATGTTCTTCAAGGCATACCTGCCGTACACGGCGAATGTCAAGACCACCAAGTAATGACGGATCCTCTCGGGTGAAAAGACGAAACAGCTGCTTGAATTGATTCAACTGGCCTAAGTATTCGGCCTTGTTTTTATAATGCCCCCGCTCCCATTTTTCGTCTGCATTCCAAAGTGTCTCTTGCTCGTGGTATCCGAGTGCAAGACGGGTCTGTTGTTTCAAGGCTTGTAGAAGGGTGTCCCAGTGCTTATCCGACTCCGGGCCGTAGTGGGTGCGGTAGATGGTGAAGCCCCAGTTTCTGAAGTACTTGAAGTTCTCTGGAGACGTCCTGTCAAGCGCCCGTCTCACAACCCCAGGCTGTCGGGGAGGTTGCCATACGAAATCAATCAGTTCTGAGATTTTAGCCGCCATCTTGATTTGTTTTGGTGTTTATTCATCATGTGGTTTGAAGAATGCTCGGTATTTTCTCAAGGAAAAGCATTATGTCGGTCAGAAGAGAAAAGAAAAGAATGCAACTTGATCATATATGTAATTAATAGAACCACTTATGCTTAAGGACCTATTATGCTTATTATACTACCCAGGAGCTGCTTCCTATCACTTTTGGTATGATTACTAGTATTTATAACATGTTAATTGACGTAGGCTTAATGAGATATTCATAAATAATAGATTTATAAGTCTGAAGTCACCAGATCGACGCTAAGTCTGTTGTAGACTTGCCTATACATTTATTTCCAGCTCTGCTAATATGAGTTTTCCAAAAACGGATCACTTGAATTTCCGGAACTATCAACTGAGCCTGTTACATAAGTGTGATCCAGATTCTATTCGGGCCCCTGCCCGCCCATCAGAGACAAGGGGCTCCTTTCTAGTCAATCCACATAGTCAGATTTTTCTAGATACGTATCTGCCCCTTTGCTTCACCGCCTTTGCCAACCGGGCCATATTTGGACGTTCTGCCATGACGTGTCTGGTTCGAGGCCACGTCGCGTAGTTGCAGGTGATCTGACAATTGATGACTGTTTCGCCAGTCAAAACCAAACGTGCGATGGAGTTGTGAGCTACTAAATAATGAATCAAAATATCTATGTTCCTAATAAGTACGCCATACCTGCGAGAAAGCAGAAACTACCAAATTGAATATTTCGCTCAACGTAGTCACGTTGAATCAGCCTGCATCTACCGATAGTTAGAGCGCTCCAATATATCACATGGTGGCCAAAGAAAGATGCGCTTTTCAGGTGGTGCGCAGACAACTAAACCACATACAGAAGGTGTTGGTGAAGGATTTTCAACGACCCTGGCATATATCTTCCTACGAGATGCCGGCTTGGCGAATGATAAGAAGGCGGGTAGCGCATTGCATGGTTCTCGGGTAGGACAAAAATCCTCATGCTGCGGATACATAGACAGATGTAGGAGCTGGAAGGATCACAATAGCCTGTTCCAGTCATACGAGCGGTATAGTCCAGAACATGGCGAATACAGGGGCGGAGCGTTCAGTCCTAGCATCACGTACAAATACATATTCAGCACCGCCGTAATTTTCTCCAGACTAGGGCAAGAAACCATTCCAGCTCTCGTTCATAAAAAATAGTCTTCCTCACTATGCTCCGAAACACCATTCTTGCTGTGCTCATTACCGCTGAGGCAACTCATTGCCAAGCGGCGTTTACCCTAAAGAAGACGTACGACTCGAGCAACTTCTTGGACTCATTCGACTTCAGAGACGTAAGAGACTCTTTAACAAACGGCGCGGCAAGCAGTCGCATTAACAGAATATAGCGCGCCTATTATGATCGGCTGGACCCAAGCTGGGGTGGTGACCCGACCCACGGCTCCGTCAACTACTTGAGCAAGAGCCAAGCGTTGAGCTCTGGCCTTGTCAACGTTAACAATGGCAAGATTCGGCTCGGTGTTGACTCGACTAACAAGGCTGCCCTCCTTGGATCCAGCAAGACCAAGCATGGACGCAACAGTGTTCGTGTTGAGTCTAAGGAGTCCTACAGCTCGGGTATCTTGATCGCAGATATCGAGCATATGCCTGGAACGGCTTGCGGTGTCTGGCCTGCGTAGTAAGTTGACAATTACTTGCAAGTACAAGATTGGTTTTAATCTTTGTAGCTGGTCGTATAACTTTGATGAGGACCCCGTTGGCGAGATCGACATCATTGAGGGTGTCAATGGTAGGCTTTAAAATACCCAGCCCATAGGTATCTATAAGTACCCATTTAATAGGGGTAGATACCTAGAGATACCCATTTTAAAGGCCTACCTATAGGCAGATACCTAGATAATATAGGTATATAGATATAGGTACTTATAGGTAAAAGTTAGTTATAAATTAATACCTAAATAAAAATTTATAATACCTATAATATATATAATTAAAGATATTTATAATAATTAGATATAATAATTACTTTAAATTAATAGTAATTAATATCTTATAAGCTTTTAACTCTTTATATTATAGTAAATCCCTTAAAAAAAAATATAAAATAATA